>JAAHCF010000109.1:0-67431 GCA_038367545.1 Beauveria asiatica | reverse complement strand
GGGGGGTTAGTTGGTTTCAATTTGCTCTATTGACCTGGTAGTGTGCGTGCTCTTGGTCGTCGGCACTTGGCTCGCTCACGGCTCAGATACCCAAACCCTGCAGTTAATGGAGCTGTTGCCTCGTCATCTGTCTCCGCACGAAAAAATGACGAGGCGTGCGTCATCACCCTCCATCAGGAGTCATAAGTCAATGGCAATCAAAAGAAACCAAAGAGTGAATAATGCAACATGTTGCGAAATCGGTATTGTGCGGGTTTTCCGTTGAAACCGAGATGCTATATACAAGAAAGAGTAGAGCTCCAACACTGGCCATAATAGACAGCGTGACTACTGCACCCTCTATAGGCAGGCACACAACTGCGCTGCTCCTTTTGATAGCCCTTATAAACTATGCCAGCTATCCATGCAAGCCATTGCGAAATATCGCACAGGCTGATAAGGCAAAAGAAAAGAAAGTCAAAACGCCCCGTCTGAGAACCTCAACCAATGCAACCATAATCGTGTGTACAGGTCCCTTGCTGCTCTTTGCATGCAGGGGCTGTTCCAGGTGGGTATCGAAGCGCAAAATGTCCACCCTGTAATAATTTGTATACATCGTCCCATGTCGTAAATGTTCGTAATAGATGTGCACTTGTTAAATGCGCGGGTTCTCTGTGTGTACAGCCTGCCATGGCCCGCAGACGTCTTCGCCGTAGGCTGGTGGCAGCACCCGCACCATGCGTCCGGTGGCCCAATCGACAAACCACTGCTTCCCCTTGCTGATAATGTAGTTGGATCTTCGCGGGCTCCGGAACAGCAGGTTACTGTAGCATAGCTTGGCGTAGAGCATGTCGTGCGCCTCGGACCATTTGTGTTCTGGAAACCACTTGCCAGAGAATGGGTCTATCGACGTGTTGTGGTAGGATGTCGTACTCAGTCGGTGTACCAGCCTATGCCCTCTGCCAACGACACCACCATCTTCTGATTCTGATTCTTCAGAGTCCGAGTCAATGGCATTTTGGGCGGGTTCGACTTCGTGTTCGATGTCGTGTCTGGAAAAGCCACTAGTAGCATCTCGTGAAAGGATCTCTGGCTCTTGGTCACGAGTAGGGCTTCGTAGGCGTCGCGGAGATGAATTGCGTCGCCCTGCAGAGGTTGTTGGTTGCAGGGGCTCTTCAAAGTCTTGTGTCCGTGCAGGGCTTGGCATCCGCACAGGTGATTGTCCGCGGAACCAACGGATACGTTGAACTCGTGGAATAGACATGTCGCGAGGGAACTCGCGCTCGTCGATAGGGGCAGCAATGTCAATAGCGGCAAACAACGCTTCGAGCCACTTGACAAAGGTGCCAAGCTCGATGCATGAAAGAAGAAACTGGTCAGTCTCTGCTCGTATACGGATGACGTAGCGTCGTCTCAACATAATGTTAGCGGGCTGGTTCAAAATGTTCAAGAGGGCAACGCACTTTTTATAATCGGCAGCAATACCAGCATCTGCATGTAACAAGCTATAGGTCTTTTCAAGCTTGGACTTCTTCACCCAGGGGGGGTTGTCAGGACATATACTTGGACCATCTCTTGTCTTTCCCCAGCCCCAGTCCTTCTTTACATGATAGACGTGAAGGGCGGTTCCGTGGAGCACCACAAAAGCGTTGTGCCAACGGCGGTCCTCGGCCCTTTTTGTGGTGTTCTCAATCTCATGCTTCTTGGAGAAGATGCCTTCCAGAAAAACGGAGTTGGAGTAGCCTGGCAACTCGTCCGGGGCGTTGCCAGCAGCAGAGCTTGACTGGATCATGACATTTCCTTGCGCGGACTCAGCAGCATCCTGCAAAGGAGACTTGCTAGGCAGGTAAGGTGGCGGTAGTGAAGAGCGTCGTGGCGGGGCCGACATGATGCGGTGGTAAAACAAGTCTTCGTCTATGGACAAACGGCGCCCCAGCGGCGGTGAGCCTTGGCGGGATGCATGACTGTCTTCAGCAGGAGGCTCCTGCGGCTCGTCCATGGTATTAGGATCAGGCATTGCACGCCTTAGTCTGGGCGATGACGGATAGACGGCCGCAACACCCGAGACGTCATTCGGCGACACCAGGCGGTAGACGTGTAGTTGAGTAGGTTTGGGCGTGAAACTCTAGACAGGATGATACGCTGAGAGTTGTGAAGATATGATCAAGTGGCCAGGCTCAAATCTGCTCATAGCGACCCGCACTGGAGCATGATGAGGTTGAGGGAGGTGAGTGGGTGAAAACAAGGGCCGGACGAGTTGGTGTGAAAGTGAAAGGGGAGAAGCAGAAATAGAATCTGGAAGAGGCTCCGATCGCAGGCGGGAGGGGCGTATCAAAGGCAAATAATGAGCAAACCAAGAGCTGTGGGCAAGGGTTGCAGTGAAAAAGGGCACCTTGTAGGCTAGTGTGGTTAGAGCTGGTTAGGTTTGGAAGCACCGGAAAACGTGGGGACCGGCCCAGGTGACGGTTGAGACGGAGAATTGACAAGTCAAGAAGGTCGGAAGACTGGCCAGCAGAGAATAGTCGGGTAGGGGTGTGCGCGGAAGGCCGGAGCGTGGTAGGCGTGCAGAAGACGGACGGAGATGAGCAGGAATGGTCGGTCGCAAGACTGCCGACGTCGACCAGGGCGTGCGTCGCTATTGACCAGGTATGATGGCGATGAGGCGTGAGCAGCAGGCGTACTGATGGGGATGGAATTGAGCAGAACTTTTTCAAGTCGTGTCTCTGCTCAGTCTGCTGTGCGTCGCAGCCGAAGCGGTTGAGGATAGACGGTGGTGGAGCCGCAGAGGGACCTTTTGAGGCGACAGTGTGAGTCGACCGGCAGATGGGAGGCGGGGTTGCAGCGACGTCAGCCAGTGAGAAAAAAGAAGCCGGATTCAAAAGTATTTCTCGGGGCTATTTCTGGATATTGAGAGTTGCAGGCGAGATGAGGGATGAGGATGAGGATGGCGTTGGCGTTGGCGTTTGGACGTTGAAGAGAGAGAGCGTTTGGCGATGGAGAAAGCTGTACATAGGCAGAGGGTGGCACAGAGCAACAGTTGACGGGGGTTTCAGAAGTAGCTGCTTGGCCTTGGGGGGATTTTGGGGGCCAACCGTTGATGAAGAAGCCAGGCCTGTCTTGCCAAGGATGCCTGGATCTGAGTTGGCGAGCGGCCGAGATGGTCAAAGGGCTGGTTGGATGGGTTTGAGTGGCATGGATTATGAATGGAGGCATGGATGGAGTGGATGGAGACGTGGAGAGAATGGGTGGACCTTTTGGTTAGGTACCGAACAAGCAACCAAGCATCAAGGTACCTCGACCGAGGGTACTTACCTAGTTATGTAGAGGGCCTTGAGGGCATTTGCTGCTTTGACAGTGAGTCGCCAGTGGGGTTGCTGCATCATTTTTAGCGGACGCAGCGCCGTTTCGGCGCCGCGAAGCCTCAGAAAAAAAAAACCTGAAAAAAGGTTCCGAAGCCCGCTAATAATAAAAGCCGGGACAGTGGAGGCCACCCCAGAGGAGTGGTAGCACGGGGGTCAGAGGCAGGGGGACTTTTGCAGGAACCTTTTTCCTTTTGGGGAACCTTTGTCCAAGGTACCTCGCCTACTTACGGATTACACCTACTGTAATCCGTACTTACCTGACCTATGCGGCCTGCAGGCAGCAGAGGTCACCCGCAGAGGCGGGTTCATACCCAGCGCAGGTAATCCGTACCCTATCGACAGACGCAAAACTGACAGACGATTATATTTAGCTGGTAGCACAAATCTCATCGAGTCTGGAACTAATTCCATATTCTTGGCATTGTCAATGTGCTAATCGGGGCATTCGTGCTGCGCATTGGAAATGTTGCGCAAAGTGTTTGCGCAGCCATGAGCCCACCAACCCACGCTCGTCTCCTCGTCTCATGTACTCTGTACGTGCCTGCTAATAATAAAGTCGAGCACCTGTCGGTCTGTCGGGTACATTTTCCAAAGCAAACACAAGTCGAATTCTCGCACTGGTCACGCCCGCCGCCAGCTGCTCTATCAGTATTCATCAGTACTACCTATGTACAGTAAACACCACGACACGGATAGTTACTCCGACTCTCGTCTCGATTCAATCTTCTCTTGCCTTTATCCCTAGCATCATGGCCACCACCAAGCCTCACCCTCGGAGACCCCCGTCCTCCCCTCGCATGGGCAGAAATAAACTCGTTCCATTAATCGTCCATCGTCAATCCGTCGAGCAAGCCAGTCAGCCCTTCATCATCAGCACACCCAAACCCTCCCGACTCCTCCACGACCCGGGCACCCATGACCTTTATTTTAGGTCCGATGCCCGAAGCTACACCATCGGTGTGGCGCTAGGCCCGCGGGGGTAGGTGATGTTCTGAGTGATGTGGTGTCATGGTTACAATGATTGTCATGGCTGTCAACTTTTGCCTGCCGCGCTGTCCCGCGCCCTCTGCAAGAGACGGGGCGAAAGGGCGGCGGCGCCTTCTCCGCCGTCATCACTCCTGCTGCCCTGCATGCCTGTGCTATGGACGCTAATATGATATGGCGCTTTCATTACAGCTGTCCCCTGCTCTTATAATTATTCTCGACCATTCGACTTCAATTATTACAACGACTACATCATCTTCAGGCGCCACATATACCGTCTTCGGCTGCGGTAGTTAGGAGCGGACATGGCCAAGGCCATAAATCACTGATCTGATATCTGTCGGCAAGAAAAGATATCCGCTCTACTCTCCGGGGTAACTAACTAGTACATTGCAACTGCATCTAATGACGCGCCAACTCGGGTGTAGCAGTCCACACGCTCCTCGGCCATTGCATTAGACACATGTGCGAACTCCCTGAGCAGACTTCCCAGTCGCATGCAAGCTGCCCATGGAACTAATAATAAGGCTTGTTTACGTCGCCCAACAGCCCCCGAAAGACCATTCCATCCAACCAAATGCACAAATCCAAGAGCCTCACGACCCTGGACTTGACGAGGCTCTTTGGTAGCTGCAGTGGCTGTGCTTCACTCCGCAGCATACTGCATGGCCAGCCGCCCTCCAATTGGTCGAATATAATTTATAAAGGCTACAGGGCTACCACCAGCCTGTGTCTGCTCTTGGTGGCGTCGCGGGGGGCGCTGGCTTGTTCCCGAGTTGCCCTAGCCGGCAGGCATTGGTCGCTTATAATTATGCAATGCAGGCATTGGTCGCGAACATGGCAGATTATGGAAGGCAGAGAAAAAGCCACAGCCGACAACGCTGAAACCTCTGGGATGATTGACCGACACAAACTCCTTTGCGGCTCTCACATGTTCCCGTCATTTGCAACTGAAGCGCTTCTCTACGCCGCCATCTTTGGTTGCCTTTGACGGAAAGCCTGTGGCACCTTATATGGCCGCATGAGCTACTTTGAGATCAGCACAGGATGTGAAGTGGCTTTCTAAAGCCGTGTACTCGGTACTCTGTAGAATGGAATAGGCATGCAGTCGATTTCCAATCGGCTTTGCATTATTTACTGCTTTGAGCAGGATTCCAGTAATGCGCCAAGCCACCAGATGGGTGCCTCCGGCCCTCCACTCGCCCGCAAAGCCCTTTGGCCCTCCCTCAGGGACTTTTGCAAGCCTCTCTCTATTCGTATTACCATTCTATGCTTACAACTGAGCCCGCAGCAATTTGCTCATTCGTTTATCCGGACATTCTGGTCTCGACCGTGTCACCCACCCCCAGTCCCTCGGATTTCTTGCAGCGAACGTCTGCGATACTCCAAGAAGAACAGCGACAAAAACACTGCCGAATGTGGATTCAGTGGCATCTCACTGTAGAATCACTGAAACAGAGGTGACTACAGTGGTGCACGAAGCACACTACCAAGTTCCTAGTTGGAACTGTGCAACTATCTAGTTATGTGGTGGTGTGCTACTCCAACCGGCCATCATCCCTGCCCCTCTCCAGTGCAACGGTTCACAGTTCACAGTTCACGGGCGCTGAATCGAATGACTTGGAGCGCGCACCGTCTCCGCCCCGGTCGTCAGGCCATCGCCAAATCAATAAGCTTTCGCATCCGGTTCTTGCGTTCTTGCTCGGAACTTCAGCTGCCGTAACAGTAATCAAAATAGAAGCCTCGGTTGGCAGCGTGCAAGATCGTTGCTGTGTATGTATTGGAAAATTGCATGGCCATGGCGAAAGCTACGAGGAGAATTTAGTGTTTGCTACAATGCCGAAATTGCGCAAAACGAGTTGATCTGCTTGCAATCCGTTAAGTCCTACGATAAGGGACTTTTGTTCTCGCGAACTCTCGCTGACGTTGAGCTTCGAGGGACTGCTAGATTGATGATGCGCTGCCAAAGACATGGCTGTGCACGTTGTAAGACAGCAACGTCTCAGACACCCAGCCACAGAGCAGCATCAATGTGCTTGGGCGCCAAATGCAAAGAGCAACTATCAAAGCCAGAAAAGAACAAGCAACGTCTCAACGCAAATGAACGAGTCCCAGCGCTGATCGCCCAGTCAGCGCATCCATCACTGAGTCAGTTGATGTGCTCCGTTCGTTTGCCTCTCTGGGGCAGTAATTGTCATGGCACACACTTGCATTATTACACTCACAGAATCTCTTTCTTCGCTGATGAGCAAGTTGCCCGACTCAGCCATCTCGGCCATTTCGGCGGCCGCACAGTACACCGAGCAGGCTCATCTCTATGGCTTTTCCTTGCCTGCCTTGTATGCAAGGCTACGCCAGTTTGAACATCATGTAGCACACACCACGTAAAGTAAGTCTGTTGTGTTTATTATTATTTTTTTTGAAAAAAAAAAAATTAGAATTGTTTTTGCTTTCATTATTCCTGAGCTTGTTTTCTTCTTTCACTCTTGTTCACTTTCTTGTTTCTCTGAGTTCTTGTGGTTTCTTGATATCCTCCGATTTCTCTTCAATCATATTCAGCCACTAGTTGACGTATGTGGGTAGCAGCTCTGAGGAAGCAAGCTGGCAAGCTCAGTGAGCACAATGGGCTTGGTGAAATCTGCATGTCTCACTGCTCAGTTGTCCGTGGTCCTTTGACAGCGGCGTGAGCGGCACGCCGACCCGTGAGCGAACAACCGGCGCCCACAGTTCTGGCTAGACGAGGCGTCCAGGGCCCTCTGCATGTCTCACTTTGCGCTATTGTCAAGAAAGTCCAAGCGTGAAGCTGTCTCACTACTTGCTCATGTATTTTGAACAATGCATCTGGGCAAGGCTACGAGGGGCGGCTCGCATTTTGTATAGACATGTGCACGAAGCCATTGGTGACGGCCGGCCAGGACCAACCTCACTCAAGTACTTGTATTCAGTCGTCTCAACTTCGAACTCATCCTAGGGATAGATGCACGAATCTTTCACTTGATACAGCAAACGTCGCGGTTCATCTTTACGGAAGACTGTCGCATCCTGGGAACTGCATTGCTTTGCCGCCTCGCCCACGACACTGTCTGTCGACGAGGTTGCTAATCAACTCATCCTTCGGACCAGTTTCTCGTAGAAACGTGGAACGACGTCTTGAGCGGCGACTCGAGCCCGCCCACAGTTGTTTCTCGAATCGAGAAAACTCGTCTTGTTCCGTGAAAGAAAGCGAGATACAGCCTCGAACGAGCCAAATCGCGGTAACGGCCAAGCGAGGATGATTTGAATCAAAAGACCTAAGATGCTCCAGGAGCGGCAGTAGCGAGCAAACAAGCTGCACAGCATTGCATCGAGCTTGAGAATACGACGTGCTTTGAGATGCAATTGCTGCTCACACACAATACGGCGCTGAGACAAAACTAAACCTTCCATCATGAACCACCTCACAGGAATGCACGTTCGGAACTTGGCTTGTCATAGCTTCTGTCATTCGACTCATATACAGCCCGGTCCCCAGCAGTCGTCTTCGTTATTGTATTGTACAGCCCCCATTGACTCTTCTTTCTCTATTTTCCGGTCCTCCCCATCTCCCAATTGTGATACACCGCTTGAATTATCAGTGCCGATCTTGACAACTGCTCCATCTTGTTGCACCCGCGCACGCACCGTATACTCGCACTTCTTCTGTAGAAAACACATTACCCGGTTCAGAGCATTCATCTCCGGCTTCATACATTGTCCGTTCATGGTATAGATGCAGCTTTTTTGTCGCCCGCAATGCAGTGAAGTAAAAAAAACAAAACAAGCCAAAATCATCCCCAGGTGGCACGCGCAACCGCCAGACAGATGCTGCCTTGCTGCAAGAAGCGGCGCTTCCCCGTCCTAATCAATAATCGATTCGCTCCCATCCGGACTCCGGTACGTCCACACATCCGGCGTAGATGCATGCCACACTGTAAAACTCGATGCCCACACCTGTCATTACAACCCCATTTGGGGCGGTAACATCATCGCAAAGTCGCCACAGATGCTTTGGCATAGCATCAATGCAGCGTTATTGACCTTGACGATATCCGATCTTTGGTAAAAATGAGCATCTTGATACCCATTTAGGCGTGGGTGGCAGCCTGGGCAGCACCACGACCGCGAGCAGCGCCACCACGTCCACGGCCCTGGCCAAAGTTGCCACGGGCATTACCCTGGCCACCGTTGCGGTTGCCCTCGAAACCACCACGGCCACGGGGAGCGCCATTACCGCGACCGGCACCGAAGCTGGCGCTACCGTTGTGGCCAGCAGTCTTGGGGCGACGAGGCTCAACGACAATATTCTCGCCATTCACAATGTGAGGGTTGCTGAAGACAGCAGCTTGGTATCCCTCGAGCGTCTTAAACTCGACGAATGCACAGTTCTGAAACGGTTAGCGACTTGGGTGGGAAACAAGTGCTTTCAAGCCTTTACATACCTTCTGGCGGTTAATGTCAAAGTAGCTCAGCTCGCCGTGAGCAGCAAGCGCAGCACGAAGGTCAGCATCAACAACCTTGTCAGTCACGTATTTGACATAGCCCATAGTGCCCTCTTTCTCAGCTCCGCCGGTAGAACTAGGCTGGGGTCGGTTCTGACGCTTAGAGTCGACGCCCGCAGTCTGCCAGCCCGAAGTTTCCTTGGGAGCCGCCTCAACGGCAGCGGGAGCAGCGGTAGTGACGGGGGCGGTAGAGGTGGTGGCGGCAGGAGTAGGGGCGGGAGCAGCCGCAGGGGCGGGAGCAGGGGCACGGTTCTGGTTGGTGGCGGGAGGAGTCGCTGTCTTGGGCAGGGGGACAACAGGGCGGGGTCCGGCAGCGGCTGCAGCACGGCTGGCCCAAGTCATAGGCTTGGGAGGGCCAGCAGGCTCGGGAGCTGGGGTCTCGATCTTGGCGGGGGTCGGGGCAGGCTCCTTGGGCTTCTCCTCCTCCTCAATCTCCACCTTGGCGAGCTCTTCAACAACGGGCTCGACAGCAGGGGCAGCTGAAGACTCGACCTTGGGCTCGGGCTCGGTGTGCTTGCCGTTGGCAGTGGCCTTTTCGGCAACCTCGGAAATGAGCTTCTTCTCAACGGGGGCAGCCTCGACAACGGGTTCGGGAGCGGTCTCGGGAGCGGTCTCGGGAGCAGTCTCGGGAGCCTCGGGAGCGGGAGCGGCAGGCTCTTTCTCAGCCTCGTCAACCTCCGTCTCATCCTCCTCAAGAATGTATCGCAGCATGTCGTTGAGAACAAAATATCCGGAGGGCTGCTTGGCGAGGACAAAAGTTTGAACAAACTTTTTGGGTTCAGCTCCCTTGTTGGAGGTCTCACCAATGACCTGGATGACAATGCTATCGTCGGAGGCCTGAGAGTCGACGTTGGAGACGCGAACCTTGCAGTCCTGGAAATCGAGAGACTTGAGGCGCTCTTGGATAGCCTGTAGGCGCGAAGCAGGATTAGTCTGATTGCTCTCGTGCAGGCTATATCGAAAAGCAAGAAGAGCCACATACCTGACGGCCGACGGAGACGTTGGCAACTTCGGCCTCCTGGCCACAAACCAGCTGGGAGCGCTTACTGTAGAAGAGCTGCGTGCTGCTGGTTAGCTCGGTGCGGGTTGGGCAGCGCGATGGGGTTGACTCACGTGAAGCTTCTCAGGAGACTTGCTCAGAGTTGTGTAGTACTGCTCGACAAAGTACCAGCCGACCTCATCCTTGGCCAGATTGCTGTTGTCGTTGGAAGCGGGAAACTGTTCAGTAGCAGCCTTGTGCTGGTCCTGCTGGGCGAAGCTGCCGTTGGTAGCCATGATGATGTATGTGTGTGTGTGTGATGTGAGGGGACTAGGCGGCGTCTACGGGTGGGAGGTGGGCGATATCGGCACAAAAGTAAGATGCGCAGAGTAAAGATGCGAATGTATGTGCAGAGATTGAGATGGGTTGAGTGCGAGTCGATCGAGGGTCGAGCCTAGATGGAATCTGGACGCAATGTCGAAAGAAAGGAGAAGGTGGTTACTTTCGTCGGGGATGACAAACAGAAAAAAAACCAGCCGGCTTGATACAAGCAAAGGGGAGGTTGCGTGTAGAGAGAGAGAGAGAGAGAGATTGGGAGGAAATTTTGTAATAAAAACTCAAAGTAAGAGAAGAGAATCTAGGCGAGATTCGTCTGGAGGATGGTGCGACGAGGAGAGGGATGGAAACAAAGTTTCGTTTGGTTGAGTGTGTCGTCGAGAAGGGTTTTTGGGAGGCAGAGGCGGGCAGAGAGAGGGTTTTTGGGCAAAAAAAGGCAGTTGGTGTCATCGCTGCGAGGCCTGGCCCGTGCGTTGCCGCTTTTCCTTTTCTGGGCACAGGCGTTGCACCTTGGTGATTGAGCACAACGGAAGCCAACATAATCAATTAACTGGAGCAATCATGGACAGGCAATCAATATTTTGCATGTAAATGTATCACAAGAGACTACTTGATACGAGATGCGACGTAACATGAAGAATAAATATTCAGGATTGGAAATGCGTCCCGTTGCAGCACAATACACTAGTTATTTACTCTCCTCACACTCGCCACACCGCAGGACGACTCCTCTACCATTGAAAAACATCTAGTTGTCAGATCAAAATAGAAAAGATTGTCCCTCGGAGCAATTAGCAAAGAATGATCAGCATGATTCACCTTGCTTGTCGGACCCTCGCTTGTATCAACCACGCCTCACTCCTCCACTGTCAACTACCATTACCCTCGGTCGTTGGTCTGTATAGGCATTGTAAACCAGGCTCCTCTCAAACTAAGATGACTAACAAAATAACCATCTCTACCAGCTCGATTGCCCTTAAGATTATATTATTCTTTTATATTTTTATATATATTTTTATTACTCTTTTTTTTTATAATAATATATTTACCAAGTTCAACTTCTTTAATTAGAATATAATCTTAAAGTTAGAAGGAAATAACTTATTTAATACTATTATTTAATAATAAATTAAATTCTTCTTGTATGCATTCCTCCCCTCTCTCCATCTCCACGCGGCACCTACATACACCTAGTGTTCCTCGTAGGGTGCACGCTACTCCCGTTCCTAAACCCCCACCTCGAAACGTGGGGGATCGTTGTAGTATTAAAGCTATGAGCTCATCATTTGTAGGCGATTCTTCTCCCTCATTGCAGTCCGAACCCGAGGATTGGGCAGACAATAAAGTCTCTTCACCAGCGGAATTGAACCATGGCATCCGTGCTGTCACGAGTCGTAGCCCAGTATCGGCCAGACCTCGGCCCGCTGCAAGAGCTCTACAAGCATCTTCACCAGAACCCAGAGCTGTCTGACCAAGAGTCCGAAACGGCAGCCTTGATCGCCGAAAAGCTCAAAGCCGTTGCGCCAGAGGACCTTGCCATCAAAACGAGTATCGGCGGGCATGGGCTCGCTGCCGTACTTCCCAACGGCAACGGACCTACCGTTCTCCTCCGCGCTGACATTGACGCCCTCCCCGTCGAGGAGCGTACGGGCCTTCCCTACGCCAGCAAAAAGCGCATGATTCACGCCGCCACCGGTGTTGAGAAACCCGTCATGCATGCGTGCGGCCACGACATGCACATCACCTGTCTCCTCGGTGCTGCCGCAGCTCTGTTCTCCGCGCGTGCGACGTGGGCGGGCACTCTCGTGCTCGTCTTCCAGCCTGCCGAGGAGCGCGGAACCGGCGCGCAGGCCATGGTCGATGATGGCCTCTACACCCGCCATGGCGTTCCCATCCCGGACGTTGTCCTCGGAGCCCACGTCATGCCCTTCCGCGCCGGCACCATTGGCACCGGTCGCGGCATCGTCGCCACAAGCGCAGACAGCATGGAAGTGACAATCCACGGGCGCGGCTCCCACGCCAGCATGCCGCACACGTCAATCGACCCCATTGTCATTGCGGCCAGCACAATCATGAAGCTGCAGACGCTTGTCAGTCGCGAAACTGACCCTGCCGACTCCAGCGTCGTGACCGTGGCGACTTTCCACGCCGGCGACGCAGAAAATGTCATTGCCGACTCTGCCGTCCTGGGCATAGATACACGCTCCGCAACCATCGAGACAAGAGAGCGCATGATGCGTCGCATCAAGGCTGTCGTGGCTTCCGAGTGTGCCTGCGCCGAATCAACCAAGGAGCCCGACTTCAAAATAACAAGATCCTTCCCCTTGACAATCAACGACATTGAAACGACCAAGAAAATCGAGGACACATTTTCGGTACACTTTGGCGAGGAAAAGGGCCGGTATAATAGAAACTTGCCGCGCCTCGGTGGCAGCGAAGACTTTTCGATTCTGGCTACTGCAGTGAACAAGCCGTACTGCTTCTTCATGTACGGCAGCGTCCAAGAGTCAAGGTGGGATCAGATTGAAGCCCAAGGCACTATTTCCAGGGATATACCAGCAAATCATTCACCCTTGTTTGCGCCCGCCATCATGCCCACTTTGCAGACGGGACTCGACGGTTACGTTCTTGGCGCCTTGACTTTTCTAGGCAAGAAATAGACGTGGGTAATCCGTAGGTTTTTGTCTTTGGGGCGCTAGAACCCTGATGGTTTTCAATGACAGGCCTGTAGTGTAATGCCACTATACCATACATCTGTGTAATTCTTCTGGTTTGTATTTCCATACTGTAATCTCTCATGTGGTTTAGCAAGACTCTTCTATCACTTCCTGCGGCTTTGCTCAGTCTCTTTTCTTGAACAAGGTATAGTTTTGTTCGTCATGCAGATTTTGACCAACTTCCAATGTATATACGGAAAGAGCGAATGTCAAACGCAAAGAAGATTATGTACGTGTAATACCGACGTGTGCAGTCTTGGATGCTCAGGACTGGCTAGCAATATCGGCGACTAGGGTTTCCCAAGAACCGCCGTAGCCGTCGTTGCCTCCGTTGCCAAACTGACTACCATTGGGCAGGCGCATTATTTCTTTCACGTTGGGACCAGTAGTGAATCCATGAAGATGGGCATCGCTTACGATGTCGCGAATAACGTTCATGATGCCTTGGTC
Organism: Beauveria asiatica; assembly: GCA_038367545.1. Lineage (NCBI taxonomy): Eukaryota > Fungi > Ascomycota > Sordariomycetes > Hypocreales > Cordycipitaceae > Beauveria > Beauveria asiatica. The sequence continues at coordinate 54,107 of JAAHCF010000109.1, read as the reverse complement.
AACACCAGTCAGGGTCTTGAAGTTCCAGCTGCCTGCGGCGTAGTGGTAGACGGCCTTGTTGCTACCGCTGTAGAACTGGCCAAGACTCATGCGACATGTGCTGTCGCCACCGCCACACCAGGAAAAGTCCGGGTCCGAGCTGGTGGTAGAAAATGGCTGGGGGTTGAGGGGTGCGCCGTGAGTGGCTTGGTTGTAGTTTGTCTCACTCTGTAACATGCCAACAAAGACATTGGCAGCGTTGTGGTACGACGCCTGGTAGAGCCAGTAATGCTCGGAGCCTAAGCCGGCGAGCCACGTTCCCGCGGTAGACTCAACAAGGACGCCGCCCTTGACGGCAGCACGGATACCCTTTCCGCTGTCATCAACAGAGTGGTCGGCAACCCACGACCAGAAGTTGTCAATGTAGGCAGACGAGCCAGCAGCCAGGTGAAGACCGAGATAGGCAGCCTTACAGTTACTCTCATCGCTGCAGTCGATATCGGTGTCGCGGGTGCCGCCGATGGTGTTGAGGGAGTTGAACACGGCAACGTCACCAGGGCTGTTGCCAGCCATGTTGATGCGGAGGAGGATAGCCCCGGCAAGCGCCTCGTGCACAGTGAAGCGAATATCCTGCACACGGGCAGTGCCCTTCTGACCAGGGGTGCTACCAATCTGCACAACGGGAGTAGGGTTTGATGCAGATGCGAATGCGTTTCCGGAGCCGGATATAGTGGACCAAGCCTCGCCGTACAGTTCTGTGCCAGGGGGAATAGTGACGGTGGAGGTGATCTTGTAAATACCAAAAGGAAGGTAAGCAATTTTGCCCTTGCTAGCAGCCGTGTTGAGAGCCCCCTGCAGAGCCTGGGTATCGTCGACGTTACCATCACCATGCAGGTTGAAACCGCCATTCTGGTTGACATCCTTGAGGTTGATGACATCGGACATCTTCTTGTCGGCATATTGAGGAGCGCTGAGGGAGGGATACTTGCCACCGGGTGCCAGCGCAGCAGGCCTGTTGGGGGCCTTTTCGGTAGGGTTGGTCTGGTAGATGGGATTGGCACCACGAGTGTTTCCGTAGATATAGGTGCCAAGGCTGTTCTTGCCGCCGACCTTGGCATTGCCACCAACAGAAACGAGGTTGATTTGGCCATTGTCGTTGGAGATGTTGTCCAACATAAAGTTGGGGTACTGAACTTTGCTGGTGAAGAAATCCCCAGAATTGGTGTTTTGGCCGTCGATAACAGCAACCCAGGGATTACCCGAGTTAAGGACGATGCAGTTACCTACAGTGTTGCAAGAAGGAGAAAGGATGCTGATGGTGTTGCCGCCATCGATCAGGATACCAGTGGTGCATTTGTCAAAGCTCATGCCCTTCAGCTGTCCCTGCTGGTGGCCGGCCCAGTGCAGGCCGACAGTACCATAGGTGAAGTGAACATCAGATACAGAGATGGTCGAGCCCGGGCCCATGACCATACCCGTGTGAGCACCCTGAGGCATGTTGATCTTGATATTGACCAGGGCGCAGTTCTGAGCAACGGCCCAGCTAAGAGCAGTGAAGCCGGTCTTGCCGGCGTTGGAGGTGGTGTCGAGAATAACGTTTTTAAACATGATGGAAAAGTGAGTCTCTCCGCCGAAGCCACCGCAAGGACGGTCGGAGCCATCACCTTGGCCGCCAACAATAAGATAGTCACCGTTGAATCCAGAGGAAGCCTTGATGACGGGCGGGTCAGAGGCGTCACCGATGATGACAGTGTCAGTGTACATGTAAAGAGTAGAGGAAAGAGTGTAGGTGCCTTTGACGCGGTTAGCGAGGCTTACATGTGGCAGAATGGGAAGGGAAAGTGCCTACCTGGAGCGAGGTAAATGACACGAGGCTGGCCTGCGAGCCAGCAGTTGTTGCGGTTGCCGCTAGGGCCGTCAGAAGTAATGGCGTCGATGAGACCCTGAGAGTCACCAGACTTGACAGACTTGTAGACGGGGTAGTCGTAGGTGGGTAAGTTAGGAACATAGCCTCTGACGGCAGCCGAGGTGTGATCAAGGTTCGGCAAGAACCAGGACGAGGCAGAATGTCTCTCCTCCGGAGCAGACTCTCCAGAGGGAAGAGCCGTAGCCCAGGAGACAAAGGTAGGGGCCGTGCAGGCCAGAAGCGCGGCAATCTTCATGACGATTCGCGCAAGCCGCTCTCGACAAGGCGCAGGAGTGACTTGTACCGGTCAGACCAGAGAGCCTGGTTGAAATCGCGGGGGAGGGCTTCTTATTGTCTTTGGCCTCTACGGGCCGGACCGGCATCTACTCTGGTCTTATTAGCACTCATGCCATCATTGACCAATTAATTGCGCTGTCAAAGGCAGCATCTCGCCGCGAAAGCACCGCAATGGACCTGCATGGCCACCTGGCGGCCCCTTCCAGTTCCTACACAACCGTCATGCCTGGGCTTATTTAGATCGAAGCTAGTTCAAAAGTTATTGACGGAACAACTCACCTGCAAGGTACGGCCGCCTTTGATTACCCCATTCGTCAATGGGCAATGTCCATGGTGTTCAGCGAGTACAGAGCTGCCCCCCCCCCCCCCCCCCCCTGACGATCGCAATGAGGGTAGCGTATTCATGCAGTCATGGCAGTCAGATACCTCCCCTGAGACAATAGCCAAATGCCAGGGTAGGATCGGGGTCTGGCGCCCGTACTTGACCTTCCTGTTGCAGCATAGCGAGTAAGCAATGATGGGGAAATGCGCCGAGCTACTGGGTAGGCTTGCGAGGTTCGGGATTATTAAATCCTCGAATCGCTCAATAAATAGACAGTCGCACGCCAAGATTGACGGGCAACGACGGCGTAGTGCTTAGGAGGTGATCACGAACTGGTACGTACCCGCCGGGACTGCGATTCAGCTACGAAGTATGGGGTATCAGGTAACTTGTAACTTGTAACTTACATATTTGAGTTATGATTTATTTAATAATAATTTAGTAAGAAGAAATCAGTGGTCGCTGGAAACCCAAAACCCCGACACGCGTTGACGCGTTGACGCGTTGACGCGTCTTCATTGCATTCGAGGCTGTCTGGCAGGGCGATTCGTGACTTGCCTGGGAGGTTCGCTATTGACCTCGTTTTAGCCAAAGGTCGATTCAAATCCATATGCGACAGGCCGAGACTTTGCCCGTTCCATCTGCCAAATAGATTCTCTTGCCAGCATCCCATTCGTGCAGATGCTGACAACTGCCAGCCAAGCAATGTCGGTGCTTTCCCCCAGCGTCGTACATAGCGTTCATGTAGACGCCAAATGCGGGAGAGTTCACTCAGTGACAATTTCACAGTGCAAATTCTGCCAACGACTCAGCGAGGTACCCGGGCCCATTAATCGTCGCGTTCGACACACGGTCGAGCCGACAAGAGACATATCTGCGTTTTCGGGGTACCAGCTCCTCCTGCCTGGACAAGGCCAGCGCCCCTGATACCCGCAAGCTTTATGAACACACATTGCGCAGAGTCAATCCGTCCGCTTCTATCTGGCTTCGAAAAAAAGGCTTTCGTCGTTATTATATCTCTTTCGCGGCACGATATTGATGTGGCTAGAGCAGCTTAGTTTTAGGCTCTCTTTTTTAGGCATCCTGTTAAATGATAGAAAAAGGATTTAAATTTTAAGTTTTGGACTGGCAGATCTTTTAAGAAAAGGAAAGCAGTCTTATAAGTTTAACTGATATGACCAGCTTATTCCAATCTCCTTTCATAGGTTGCTATCCGAAGCTGGCCATGGTGCTGCACGGACGTGCCACTCCCGGCGCACCATTGTAGGCAACTTAGTCTTCGGCAAAGAAAAAAACCTGGAATTTCTTGCACATCTTCCGATTTATAAATTTCAAGAAAAGTCACTTTCGTCGGTCCTATATTGCGGTAGAGCTCTGTCTTCAGAAACCTCCCCGTCCAAGTAGCGGGGTCGGACCGCGAAGCGCAGGCGACCAATCCCAACGCCAATTTTTGTGTGGACAAAAAAAAATCACCACCCAGAATTTTTTTTTTCCTGCGCTATCTTATCAGCTGGATTCTGCCCATCACTTTTTCTCCCATTTCGAGATCAACACCGCCATTCACAACTACGGTGTCAAACAAGAGGGATTTTCTTTGCCTGTACTCGAATTATTTGCCGGATCGATACGAGGAAAGAAGAATCATAAACCGCCACAATGCCCAAGTCGAAGCGCTCCAGAACTTTCAACCTGACCCAGGTCAACAAAAAGGGCCGCGAGCAAAAGGACAAGCTCTTTCAGAACATTCGCGACGCCGTCCCCCAGTACCAGCACTGCTTCGTATTTAGCGTCGACAACATGCGCAACAACTACCTGAAAAATGTCCGCCGCGAGATGTCCGACAGCAGGTAAGCTCCTGTCCCCCCCCCCCCCTCCGGATCTCCATTCCCCGCCATTGTCGAGGTACCCGGCGCCAGCGCAATATCTCGAGGGCCGGATAAGCAAGGGGAAAATACGGGACAAGAAAATTCCGCTCTCTTCTTTTGAATGCTAACAATTGGGAACGCAACAACCAGACTGTTCTTTGGCAAGACCAAGCTCATGGCCAAGGCGCTGGGCCAGACGCCCGAAGAGGCCGTCGCGCCGGGCATCGACGCCTGCGCGCGGCTCCTCGCCGGCAACGTCGGCCTCGTGCTGACCGACCGCGCGCCCGACACCGTCCTCGGCTACTTTGACAACCTCGCGCTCGTCGACTTTGCGCGCGCCGGCGTCGTCGCCCCCCGCGCCTTCTCCATCCCGCCCGGCGTCGTCTACGCCACCGCCGGCGAGGTCCCCGCCGAGCACGACGTGCCGCTCGAGCACACGCTCGAGCCCGAGCTGCGCCGCCTCGGCGTCCCCACGCGCATGGTCAAGGGCCGCGTGGTGCTCGGCGGCGAGGACGGCGAAGGCGAGGCCTACGTCGTCTGCAAGGAGGGCGACGTCCTCGACTCCCGCCAGACGAGGCTGCTCAAAATGTTCGACGTTTGCTTGAGCGAGTTCAAGGTCAAGGTTTTGGCGTACGTTATTAATACCCCATCCTCTACTGGTCCTTTTTTGCCTGGCATACATGAGGTGCAGATGATTAACTTGCAATGTAATAGTTACTGGAGCGCGGAATCGGGCCAAGTCACCGAGGTTGAGTCCTCTGCCATGGATCAGGACTAAATTGACAGAGAATATCTGGAATGGGCATTTAGGAAACCAAAAATCTTGCGAGATGATCAAAACAACATCACCGCTGGCATGACATAAATGTGGGATCAAAATTGTTTGTAATGGCGTTGGCTTGGGTCTTTATTTTGCGTTACGGGCATCATGTTGACATACATGACGGAGATCAGACTTTTTTTCCTTCTTTTCCTTTTTCAAGTCAAAAGGAGAGATTTAAATATACCAACTTCCGAATACAACATGCCTATTCAAAGTGTACATGCGACAATATGTTATTCTTATACCCTGTTTTACAGTGCCTATTTAGCTGCCCCCAAGCAAAATATAGCCGTCACTCAACTCTTGGTATTCGAGCGACTCCAAGGTGGAAAAGCATCATGAGATATATAAAGATACATTTCAGGCCAGAGTCTGCTTACCTCTATGCCTTACCTTAAAAACCATCAAATGCAAATGTCTCGCCATTGATACGTTTTCAATTTGATGCTCAAACCGTATCTTTCTTTTATACTTCCCCTTGTTGACGCCAAAGTTTTGAATGCATAGTAGAAAATGATATAAAAGACAAGACAGAACAGAACAATTACCTTCCCATGTTACCACCAGGCTGCAGCGAACAGGAAGCGGGCGACGCTTCGCCTGCCAACGAGGACAAATGTGTTGTGCTAAATACCGCATTGTGGTAGTTTGTAGAGAATCTGAGGCGGTTTAGTATCTGCGAAGTTTCCTGGGATCCTCGTAGCCTCCGCCGTCGTATCCTCGCTTTCGGTTGTCATCATCCCGGGGGCGATCGAAATCTCTGTCCCGTTCGCGATACCCACCCTCGCGTCCACCTTCGCGCCCACCCTCACGTCGACCAATTGGTTCGTTGTTGCTTCCAGTGCGGCGACCACCGTCGCGATCACCGTATCGACCACCATCACGAGGTGGTCTGTCGCCTCGATCAAGATGGTCACGATTGCGGTCACGGGGATCGCGATCCCGGTCACCGCGCCTATCATCAAACCGACCGCCGCCACGGTCGAATCCGCGGTCGCGGTCACCATTACGCCTGTCGAAGCCGCCGGGGCCGGATGGCGCATCTCTGGGAGGAAATCCATTTCGATCGCCACGGTCAGCGCGTGGAGGGCCACCAAATTCGCGATCACCGCCTCGGAAGCCTCCACCGCGACCACTAAATCCGCCACGGAAACCGCCACGACCACGGCCACCATCAAATCCTCTACCCCCACGAAAACCACCGCCAAAGCCGCCGGGGCCGCCTGGGCGAGCTGGAAGAGCTTTCGTATATCCTCGGCCTCCAAGGCCACCACCCAGTCGTCTTGGCTTCCAGCCTTTAACTGTTCGGCCACGCTCAACATCTACCTTGATACGTCGGTCTTTGATACGGATACCATCACATGCATCCAGAGCCGCTATTCAGGATCGCGCATCAGAGCGCAGTTGTTAGCAATGCTTACCAGCGGCATGTAAAACTTGGTCAAGAGTGTTCGACAGAGGGAGGAAAGAAGAAAGGTCGCAGAGACAGGCAAGCTTGAGGGCCATGATAGTCTCGTTGTGAACGCCAAGTAGAGAGGGCAAGCCTGAGGGCCACAACTCCAGAAAGCGCAGATAAAATGGTCCTATAAGGAATTCAAACAAGGGAAAAATTACCTCTCATGTCTTTTTCGCGTTCAAAGACGACAAATGCATAGCCTCGATGTGGCTTCTTCTTCTTGTTTCCCTTTTCGGCGGCGTGTGTATCGACAACAATGCGAGTCTATGGAAACACGTCAGTATTCGAGTCCGTGATATCAGTGGCAGCAGCCGTGGGAGGGGGGGATCGTACACGCTCAATGGGACCGAAGCGACCGAATTCGCGCTCCAGGTCACGCTCGTCAGCATCGTAGCTGAGGCGCGCGACAATGAGAGTCTTGAAAGCATCGCCGCGAATCAGAGGATCCTCATTGGGTTTGTCTGCAGTGAAAAACGAGTCAGTACCTCCATCGCAAAAGTCTCATGGGCCCATCGTTGCATACAATACTTGGGCGCATTGGCAGACAGGTCCTCCACGGCGGCCTTCTTCTCAAGCTTCTTGCGATCGCGTGCTTCGAGCCAGCTCTCGGTCGGGATGCTCGTGTCGTTCTCCTTGTACGCTTTCAAATCGGGCAGAAAAGCTGCCAGTCCGTCAACGTGTGGCGTCTTACGCTTCTCAGGGGCGTGATCAGGCGGCTGAACCCATCGCAGCGGCGGACGCGGCGCAAACAGCGCCAGCAAATTCGGTGGGAGCTTGTCTGTCATGGCGGCCGCGAGCAGGAAAAACTAAATGCGCGGAGTAGCACGTCAATCGACAAGAAGATAGCAAACAAGATGTTAATCTTGGCTCTAAAGACCACTGATGCTGCTCGGCGATGGAAGTCGAACAGATACGCGTCGTCGCAAAGTTGTTACCCAGCCTGAGAATGGGAAAAGGCCTGGTGAAATTAGCTTGCGCTGAACCTGCCAGTTTTAGACGCTTTTAGCAGGGGCTCCCAGTAGATGACAGCGCTGCCAGAACAATTTTTCCGATGCTGTGCCGTGAGCTAGTCCGCTTTGGGTGCCAAGGCTCGATTTTTCGTGCGACCAGTCCACGCGAGCCTATGCTGGAAAGACAACTCTCTTTTGCATATGCCTATTCAGACGCACACAGCTCAGCCACCATGACAGTCAAGGGGATCAGGTCGATTGCGAAGGCGCATGTAAGTATTGACAAATTCGTTGTCGAAAACAGCACCGACCAAGCAGCTGACAATGGATGCAGAACGGCGTTGGCGCCTTCATCCTCCAATGCAAGAAGATGGACTTTCACTACTGCGACTGGGCCGGTAGCTCCAAAGGAATGAAGTACGTGGCTCACACATTATCCCAAGTGCGAAGAAAAGGAACCCCATCTCTAACATGATCACTTCAGCGGCTTCATCAAATCATTGCTGCCCAAGGTCGCCGCATCCAACCCTCAGGTCGAATTCGCCGTTTCGCCGCGCCCGGGACGACATCCCGTCATCATCGGTCACTACATTAACGGCCGCACAAAACCTATTTGCGTACGGAACCTGACGCCCTACGAGATTCTGCAAAAGGTCGAACTGCTGCGCGACGCCAGTGGCGCCAGAAACCGCCGCACAACAAAGGCCGTTCTCAGCACCAAGCCTAGCGTCCGAGGTATCTGGTCGCCATACCACGGCAAGGGTATGGTTGTATGATGAAAAAGAATTTACCCGTTATAGGGTCAAAAGGCTTCGCGCCGTGTATATTGTACTTGTATTGAGACAACTTTGCGCATGACAGCGGATTTAGAGGTGTGCGACGGGAGCATCGGGATATCCCCTGGTTATATAGGGTCGAACGACTCTTCATTTACACATAGGCAATGAATTTTCATTTCACTTCTCAATTAGTCAAGAATCGGCATGGATGTTATCTTTTATGTGGTCATGGGTGTTGCATGTAGGTGGTATTCTAGTATCTAGTGGCTGACGTCTTTCATTGAGACAGTATCCAATTTACAGCTTGCTAGTGTTGATGATGTCGACGACTGAGCCAAAGTTAGCAATACGGCTCGATTTGACAGGTACGAGGAAAACTTACAGGCAGGCTTGAGAGAAGCACCGCCGACGAGGAAGCCGTCAATGTCAGGCTGTGTGCCAAGCTCCTCGCAGCAGTTCTCGTTGACGCTGCCGCCGTACAGGATGCGGGTTTCCTCGGCGACCTTTTCGCTGACATTCTTCTTGAGCCACTCGCGGATGGCCTTGTGGACCTCCTGGGCCTGCTCTGTGGTGGCGACCTTGCCGGTGCCAATGGCCCAGATGGGCTCGTAGGCAATAACAATCTTGGACCAGTCGCTTATCTTGGCCTTGAGGGCCTCGAGCTGCTTGCTGACGACCCCGATGGTCTTGCCGGCCTCACGCTCCTCAAGCGACTCGCCGCAGCACCAGATAACGCTGACGCCGTTCTCGGTAGCGTACTTTGTCTTGGAGGCGACGAGCTCGTCGGATTCCTTGAGGATGGTGCGGCGCTCCGAGTGGCCGAGGATAACCCAGTCGATCTTGCTGTCGAGGAGCTGCGAGACGGACAGCTCACCAGTGAAGGCGCCGTTGGGCTTGTCGTAGACGTTCTGAGCAGCGACGCCAACCTCGGGGCGGAGGGAGTCGCGAACGAGAACCAGGTGGATGGCGCTGGGGGAGACGACGACCTCTGTGGACTGTGGTTAGGCACGGCGGAGGATGGATACCGCAGTCGAGAATAGCAGGGTCGACGTACCGACGGAAGGGTCGAGTTTGGCCTTGTTCAAGTTGGCGACAATCTCCTTGATGGACGACACGGAGCCGTTCCTACATCGCAGCAAACGTTAGCATGGACCGAGCAAATAGCCCCTCCACAACCAAGTGGTTTCGTACATCTTGAAGTTGCCGCCGACGAAGAACTTGCGAGCCATTGTTGCGATTGGTCTTGAGGTAAATATTTTGAAAAGTCGTAAACAGATTCTAGCTAGAGGACAGGAGGCTAAAGCGTTGCAAATGTGATGATTAGAAGAAAAACTGGCGGCGGTGGTACTTGTAATAAGAGCTCGAATCCAGCGTAACAACAGGTGGGGAGGGGCAGCCAAAAGTCGCGCGTTGAGCTTTGAATAGAGGGGCCGAGTCATTTACACCTTTTGCCTTTTGCCCGCTGACTTTGACCGACTAATCCGTACTTACATGTCACATGGCGCCACAACCTTTGGCAGCCCGCTGTATCATGCCATCACGGCAAGAATATTTGGTACCTACTAGGGTAGGTAGGTATGTAGGGTAGGTAGGTACTTTCAACATCCCTACGGCGTCCTCTCCCTCTCTGTACCCGATCCATGACTCACTTAGAAATCACGATGCACTCAGTGTTCAGCCGTAAGTTTTTTTTTTTGTGTTAAAGATAATGGTCATTAAATACATATATGAAATAAGAATAGCACCACACTTCATGACATCCCAGCACTGTTACCGCGCCGCCATGAAAGTATGGCGCCGACTGGCTCTGCAGTCGCATCACACACAAAGGAAACTAAAGTCGAAAGAACAACCCGTCATAAAATCGTTACGCGAGTCCATCTCTTTCTTGCTCTGCAGAATTACCTCTCATGTCATGGGAGTGTAAAATTCTGCAAAGCCAATGGCATCACAACTTCCAACCTCGGAAGCCGTGAGATAAAGACACTGGGCATTCTCAGCAAACCGTGCACATAGGAGACCTCGGATTCCTCCAGAAGTAGGCAGACAAGCGCGCAAAAGATCGAAGCAGATCCATACGCATCTGCGATAACATCCAAAAAAATTGACCATACCATGACCAGGAGATGATGGGGTACTTCTCACTGTAGTCTGGCTTCAGGTCGGCGTCCTGATGGTTGTGCAATGAGTTAGGTAGGGCAGGGTACATCCACACAAATCGAGTGGTCCAGTCGTGGCTCCGTTCAGTCACCAGAGTTGTAGAGCTTCTTTGAATCACCATCCCGCGGCTGCTTGGTCACAGACACAAGCTGTGAGGTGATGTTGGCCATCTCGGCAGAACGCTTCTGCATCTCGCCAAGCTGTATGATGTTTCTCTGATCAGCGGGGGCGACCATATTTTGCAGAATGCCTTGCAGGGCCTGATAGTGCTCTTGCCACTCATCCAGAAGCGGTTTTGTCGAGCTCTTGCGAGCGCTCTGCTGCTGGGTCGGCTTAGTCGGCGCCTTGCGCTCGACAGCCGCAGTCTCCTGTGTCTCGTTCTTGCGCTTGCGGCCCTTGGCAGCATTTGTAGAGGGGGCAGGGACAGGTGCGGGAACGTCGCCGACGTCGTTGTGAACTCGCTTCATGTGGTCGCGGAGGTTCCACTGACGTGGGAAACCATTGCCTTCTTGAGCGCGCTCACAGCCTTCATGGGTGCAAAGGAACGGCTTGTTTCCGTGGCCGTGTAGGCCATGTGCCTCTCGTTCGTGACGGAGGCGGCAGGCAGTGGAGGAAAAACGAGCATCCTCGCAGCTGGCGACCTTGCACTTGTATGGTTTCAGGTGTGAGTCGACATATTTGCTACAAACAAGTCAGCATCATCGAATAATTGGCCGGATCGTGCAAATCTTACTCGTAGTTGCATTTGAGCTTCTCTGGTTTGTGGTTGCAGCCAGTCTGGCCCTCCCACGGGCAGTGAAATAAGCCGTCCGCGCCTCGCATGGCGTTCTTGTAGCGATGATCTTCACGAGGGGATTCCGACTCAACACTGCTGCGCTGCTGGTAGTTTGCACTGATGGTCATGTCACTCCCAAAGGGCGCCATGGTGTCTTGTACATCGGAAATGAGGTGGAGAGGCTTGTTGTCGGGGCTGTCAAGACTGTGAGAATTGATGTCTGCGAAATATGTGCCTTGGCAGTTCGTCTCATACCTCGTGGGCTCACACATGAAAGGCGAGTTCGCCAGTGCGGCTGTCCGCCACGACTCGTCGATAGTGTTTGGTGATGAAGTGCGGGAAATGGAGCTCGAGACATCCCAGGAGCTAGTAGGGGAAGCTGCCGGCAGTCCGTTCATTCCAATGGTAACCTGGGAGGGTGTAACGTTCATCGAGTTGAGGTCTTCAACAGTCAGAGTGCAATCACCGCTCAACCCAATATCGAGCCCATATCCAGACCAGCAGATGGGCGAGCCTACAGTGTCTGACAGTTGGCAACCGTTCAAGTTGTGCATGGCACCCATAACTTGAACTGTGTCATCGTGGAAGGCTTGAACTGCGTCCACAACGGGGTTGGTCTGAACCAAATGTGATGCATTCGAGGCAGACGAGCAGCCTGATGTGCTTGAGCTCATCCGAGACATGGCCTGGCTCTTGGTGGTGGCAATTGGTCTGGCAGTATTCCACGTTGTCTCCACCGGTTGGTGGGTGTGCGCGATCCTGGTTCCTTTGGGTGTGGTTTGTCCGGAAGTAAACATGGATTCCTCAATATCTGTGTGGCTTACTGATCCATCATGGATCTCAGTCAGATATTGTGAGCCGTCTCCCGACAGACACCAAGCAGGGCTTGTGAGCAGGTCTGTAGGGTTCTCGCCTTGGGAAAAGGCAAAGAGGGCAGCTGTGGAAGAGGCGGAAGTGGTAGGGAAGCTATAGTCGCTGCATTGGGTTAGTTTGTCTATCCAGCGTCTAAAATGAGTTGAAAGGAGAGATCAAGCCGCGCGATCCAACTTTGGGCCTAAGCAATATTAGTTTATCAATCGGTGCTTCAAGGATCAGGGGGGTTAAAACAAACCGTGCGGGTGAGTAATGCCGTACTCGATGCGGGAAAGGAATAACGCAAACAAACACATGAAACAGACAAAAGAAGAAAGCGAGTCCCAGGGGTAAGGTTCCAAGAAGCAAAGTCGAGAATACCAAATCGTAGTTTCGGGGCTCCAATGCTCATCACTCATCGTGACTCGTCAAATGAGGACATAAGACGAGGTGTCAAGTTCACAGTCGGTCATGACAGTAACAAGAGCAACAGACACTACAAGAAATTGTCGTAATAAATGCGCAGTCCTCGGCAGATTGGTGTTTGGGTCCAAGTGGCTCCTTAGGTGTGTATTTGAATGGCAGCGTATCGGTCTCCGACTGGTCCATAGCAAGAGTTGATAGGGCGACGATTTGAAAAACAAAGCGCATCTCATGATGAGATCTTTTACCTTGAGCAGTTGATACAGTAATATTCAAAAGTAATCAGACTGCGTGTCCTTAGCCGTGGTCACGGATTCAGATTTGACTCGATGCAAAAGCAAAAGAGTCACAGACTTTTCCAGGTGTGGATGACAACGGTCCGTATGCAAAGAAAAACTGGTCCAAAATAGAGTCCGAATCCGAGTCCATGTCCAATCCAATGGTTTGATAAAAGGTCCAGAAGAATGCAAAAAATGCAGAAGGTCCCGATGAAATCCCGGCGAAAGGCCAAATCCCGCGAAAACTCATGTGGTCCTTTGAATTGTCCAGGCTGTCCACGAAAGCGAATGCAAGAGCCTTGAGAAGTGCCACAGTGCTGTGATGAGATATCACTGGTTCAATCAGACTTACCGCTGGCAGATGCCATTGTAGATGGAGAGATTTCATGATTTTTAGACCCCTTGCCCGGTTCAGACAAGGCCTGATCCAGAAAGTTTGTTTAATCCAGGTGGCAGAAGTCCGGTGTGGTTCAAAGCATCCATGGTATCCTAAGGCGCGGAAAATGAAATGGTCCATGAATGTGCAACAGACTTGTACGCAATGGCATACGAGCCGAAAGGAAATAAAAATGAAAGTGAAAAGCAAAAGCAAAACGGGTCCCGGAGATTTAGAAAAGAAAACAGTACCTGACGAGCGATTGAGCCTCTTCAAGCTCAGATTTGATATAGCGAGGCATGGTTGCCGAGCGCGACACAAAAGCAACTGTCATTATATCCAAGGCAAGGATAGAGAAATGATTACACGAGCTTCCACAAAAGTTTTTGCGGACCTTCACTCGCGATGTACAGTGCAGTCTCTCTAGTCAACTGGAGCACAGCCTTTGCAGGTAAGGTAATGCTGGCAGTAAAGAGTATTGTGGAGTGAGGAAGAATGAGATGAGAAGCAGGTTTTGTAGGCAAAACTTGGTGCGGGAAAGTAAATAATGCTTGAGTTGGGCAGGAATCTGAGGGGAAGAAAAGAAAGAGTTGGGCAGCAGGGAGAACGGGGGGCATGCGCTTTTTTAATACATTCTCAGAGGAGTCATGACTGTATTGATTGCAACAGACGGGGCTTTGTCGACACGGCAAGTCGCATATTGCTTTCTCCAATAAAGGTGCGTTGAAGGAGCCAGACCGGGTGCAGGCAGGGGCTGCATGAAGTTCTAGCGTGCGTCGGGAGCTGGCTGGCAGCTTATGATAGGCTGGTGATGCAGGGATGGTGGACGCAGATGGGTTCAGCAGGGTATCATGGCTTGGCTTGGTGGAGAGGATAGCGGCAGAGGCCAGCAGACGAGTGGTCAGAGACGGTGACGACGTGATGGCCAGAGTGTCTCTGCTGCAGGACAACTCATCGCTGCAGCGCCATGTAGCCACACAAGCACACGAGGGTGGACCGTAAAGGCCGTCATACCACACCGTCCATTCGGGAGCGGCCGCGGCGGTCGACTGCGGGCCGCTCGTTAGCTGCTGGCTAGCTGGATGGCCCACCAGCCAATCATTCATCAGCCATCGCTACGTGGAAAAATGGCGAGACGAGGGAACAAAGGGGTGGCATGACGGCAACACCATGAAATGCCAGCATCGTCGGCGACATGCTGCTGCGCATCCGTCTGTCGGCCACGTCGGCAGGTGTCCAAGGGTGCGCGGCCCGGCGCCGCAGCTGTCACGCTGCTTGGCTGCGTCGTGATAGTTGGGCTCAGTTGATGTGCCGAGTGCGAGATTGGCAGAAGACGGACTGGTCTTTTCCGCAGCCTCACTTTTTGGGATCCTTTGTTGAGGCGCTCGTGGCCCTTTTTTTCTTTCTCGTGGTGAGCTGTATGGGTGTGGTGTGGTGTGGACGATTGTGGCCGGCCGTCGTAAGCCACTCTTGAGGTCAGCCTTGGGCTCTTGGCAACTTGGTTTCAACTCTGCCCTCGCGATTTCTCCTGTCGTTGCCTCCTCAGTGTTGACACATTTGTCGCAAGTATACAACGAGGGCGTGTGATGGTAAATAGTTGTCCGTTTGATAGCCAATCCGTCATTTTCCACGTCATGCTAGCGTCTCTTTGGCACAGTCTGTTTGATTGGGAGAATGCGAGAACGGCGGTTGCGAAGTAAAGTATTGTACAGCGTTTTCAACAGCTGGTAGCTAGTGGCATAGGTAGAGCTTCTTGCTTCAGAGTGCGTCGATCTGCTGGATGACGGGCGCGCTGTGGCCCTTTGGTACTAGATGAGTAGAAGCCTGCGAACCTTGGGAAGGAGGGATAAGACCAATTGGTGATGTGGCTACAGGGTACATTGTGATGTTGAGCTCTGTTGGTGGGCTTGGAGGACTCGATGGACTCGTTGTTTGAGGTTTCGTCGCTGTTTGTCTGCGCTTGTGTCTGCGCTCGTGTACGCACTTGTGTGTCTGCGATTGAAGGCCTCTCCCGGGTAGGCTAGTTTGTAATGGTTGTAAATTAATCCGTACCAGACTCATCATCCTCCGAGGCCGGAAGAGCAAATCGGCACTTGACGATCGGGAAACAACTTGCAGCTGACACTTGCAGTTGGCAAATGCCGTCCCATCTCCCTGTGCTCGTAGCTCGCAAACAAAGCCAGTCTGCTCTGGCCTGTCCAAGTGCCTTTTGGCTTCCGCCTACCTAGTACCGACCGATCGGTACATGCCCGACTGCATCAAGGTAAAACGCTGCAACTCTTTCATATCAACCCATCTCAACAATTGACGATGCACAATCGCCATCGCATTCATGCCAGCATTAGCATAATAATTGCCTGACACTGCCACATCATCCTTGCTCGTTTCGCTGAGGATATCAGGTGTTGCTTCGAATCTTCAATACAAAACTGGACTTGCACGCATAGTGAGTGAGTGCTGTTCTGCAACAAACATCCATTGGCCAACTCGCACCTACCCATTCTCGCGATGCGCTATTTATATTGAAATCATTATTGACACTCTGTATTACCCAAGATGGCAAATATTCGGATAACAGCTTACAATTCAGAGCTCTCTTCTCTGAGTGCCGAAATCCGAGACCTGCCGCCTGCAGGAGAAGAGCGCCTCGCCTCCTCGAACCATGATTACCTGACATTCTCAACCTCAATTGCCCTCAGACGTCACGTCACACTGCAGCTTGCGGACCGTTGCAAAACCCGAGATTGCTCCAGACCAGGTCAGATTGGCTCCTGGGCAGTCGCGTAGCCAGATCCTCCGAACCATTTCTCCCGTGGGCGTTGGCATCGTACTGCCACGACGGCATGCCATGCACGCCGCCGCCAGATTATGCACACAGACACACGCCGTCATTTAACCAAACCCGGATCGGCGCCGACTATTTACTATGACAACACGGCTTCCGAATCGTCGCCTCCTGCTACGTAATTACGCATTTTAATCCGCTCTGGTTGCTCGCTACTAGCTTGTCATCTCTTGGCTCTTGGTGGGACTGCGAGGCCTTTCTTTGCCCCTTGCTGCCCAAGCAAGCGTAGCAAGCAAACCAAGCAAAAAGCTGCCCCTCATTCTCGGCACATCGTCATGTGTCGATTGGTACACCGCCTTTCGTACTATGCTCGACGCCCTCTCCACGCGCTTCAGGCCTCCCCACGCCACCAAGCTGCGAAAAAAAAAAAAAAAAAAAACAAATGGTCACGCTCTTTTGCCTTGCTGGGCTCAGTCATCAATGGCCTCAGTCATCAATGGCCTCATTTCTAACCATCTTCTCACGCCGCACCGGCTGGCAAAGGGCTGCTGTCTTTGGCTTGCGCGGCGTGCCACGCATCCCACACTCAAATGAAGGCGCGTGCCAGGCTTTGCCAGCAAAGAATGTACGCAGGGCTCGTATCAACGGCCTGGAGAATGAGACCAGCTCATAGCCCCCACGACGACGCTCATGAGCAGTGGATCGTCGAGGCCAGCGTCCCACCAGCGAGCGACTCTTGGTCTGATCCAAGGGAATGGTCCATTGTATTACTGGCGCTTGAGATTGCCTCGACATTGCTGCAGCCTGCTGCATTATCCCCTGCGCCGTGTCCCACTTGCAAATCTCCGCAGGGCCTTGGACCCCTCGCTCATCAGTGCTCAAAACATGTCTCCCTCTCTCCTCTATCCTGGGGGGGCACAAGGAGCAGGGCTGCCCTGCCTGTCACATCTGTGATTTGGCCAAAATTGCAAGCCCTGAGTCGTGCCACGGTGCCACCACCCAGCGACGTGTCGTCTGCCAAATGGCAGTTTTAAACAAGTTACATAGCCTGCTTTGATCCACCATCCTGTCTCGCCAGGCATGTAAAACAAATCCTGCAAGCTCGTCGACGATTTCTGAATCTTCAATGCAACTTACATGGTATAAAGGGGAAAAGGGCACATATTTAGCATTCTCGCTGCCTGCTGACCCTCA
This sequence comes from Beauveria asiatica, assembly GCA_038367545.1. Taxonomy (NCBI): domain Eukaryota; kingdom Fungi; phylum Ascomycota; class Sordariomycetes; order Hypocreales; family Cordycipitaceae; genus Beauveria; species Beauveria asiatica. Next base: position 36,887 of record JAAHCF010000109.1, on the reverse strand, counting down.
GACGCAACCCTGCCGCTGCTTCCAATTTTCTTGTGCCTCCGGATTAACTAGGTAGTGTTGCATCAATCCAGCGCCTTGATTTTCTTTAATACTGGCCCATTGGGCCACTAGCCGACTGGCACTAAAAAGATAGTGCCGTCGTTACCGCTCGCTCGACGAGTTGTATAAGTCGGCCTAAGCTGGCTGTTGTCAGTCACCTGCCCAAGAGTACCACACCGCCATCCGGCACCCTCAAATTATAACTTGTCGACATCGTCTGGCAAGCGTTTCCCAGCCTTTGACGAGCTGTCTCTGCTCTCCCGGCTGACTGGATACCGGTTTTCTCCTCCCACATTATTTTCGTGGTCAATGCCCGACGTGGCGGCCGCTCCCCGCGGACTTTTGGCCGTTTGCATCATCTCCAAGTCTTCCCGGACTCTGTGAATTTGACCATTTCTTCTTGACTTGGCCGCCCGGATCCTGACCACCTCTACCACGAACAACACATTTTCTTTGTTCTTGTTTCTTTCTCCCGCGCTGCATTCTCTCCTGGCCGCTATTGACGGACATTGCTCTGTACCATGGATCCTGGGCAGATGGCTCGCCCAGCCATGATGTATTCTGGCCCAGGTTCCGAATCTGGACCGTGGAACCCAAGACGGAGGTAGGAATTCTAAAAAAGCCACGATCAAAACCCACATGCGCGGTCTCTCTTTTTTTTTTTTTTTTTTTTTTTTTTTTTTTTTTTTTTTTTTTTTTTTTTTTTTTTTTTTTTTTTTTTTTTTTTTTTCTCTCTTCTTTTTCGTGTGTTAATGCTTCCCGGCTGACACTTGCTTTCCAAGCCAAATGCCAAAATCGACTGCTCACGACTGGCCTCGCGATGAGATGTACTCTGCTTCAAGGTAAGATTTCTACACTGTTGTTTGGCATTGCCACCTGAATATGCAAATTGCGCGCGGCCGATGATAACAATTCTCTTCGGGTTTAAAGTATCAACAACTTTGGCGGCAGCAACACTTATGCGCCGCGCACGGAAACGCCTTCCATGGGCCTACCTGGCTTCATGCCACCACCACAGAGCGCGTTGAACACGAACCAATTGCCCGCTTACGGATCATACCAGAGCTCCAAAGCTTCATGGGAGGCGCAGGAGAGACAGTCTCCGACAGAATCTGTGGACGATATCTTGGCATCACCGAACCTGTCCGAATACTCCCTGGAAAATGGAGCCGATTCTGCCTATACCGGACGACGATCCAAGCCCAATAATGCGAATGCCAACCCAAACCCAAGGACCCGACCACAAAGGCGTCCCTCAAACCGGGATGAATTCGACGGACCGCATCAATTTCTTCAACGTCCTCCCCCAGAGGTCATTGCCATGCAAGAGCGCGAATTGCCCCATCTCCCGACAAACTTGCATGTGCAGGAGCAAGACATGGTGTTGGGTCAGGTCAACGATCGCCTATCACAATGCGCCTACGACTTTGTGGCCAAGTACCAGTTCCCTATTCCTCTGTCGCAGAATATGCGACCGGTAGAGCGGCCCCAAGATCGCGAATGGACTGAGTGGGTTTATCTGCTCAAGAGACTCGCAACCAAGCGAAGGATTCCTGCCCGCGTCTTGTACAACGGCCAGATCAAGCAATTCGTCACCATTCTAGAAAACTCTCTGGAGATGCGACACGCCTCCAAGCACCAGAGCCGACCGCTCAAAGATGACAGGAACATCTTGCAGCTCATCTCGGCCGGCATCCAGGTTGCCAAGATACTACGAGATGCCTCGGCAATGGACTATCTCGATCGCCTCTATATCTCTACCGAGAAGCAGATTCAGGATCGTACTTCGTCGAGATTTCGATCCTAAGTGCGGCAAGGTGGACTACAACGGCCGCTGGGAAACCTTTTGCGGCCAAAATTCACGTTTATCATCATCATGCCTTGGAAATGTAAAGGCACACTACTATCAGCACATACGTTTTATCAGCGCCGGTCTCACGAAAAGAGGTAAGCCGGCGTAACCAACCATAAGGCATGAGGGAGAATTCATCGGCTGTCTGCGTGACTTTCACGTCTGTCAAATCACTGCCCAGCGCGGTTTCTTGCCTTTGTCTTTCCCCGAGCGAAATGAGATGTTTGTGGGCATTGGAGAGCCACATGGCATCCGTGGCCGTCGCCATCTCCCCCGCCTTGAGTCTTTTTTGCGATTCCTTTCCACATCTTTACCCGTCGCATTTCTTGCTACTGAGGGCTTCTTTTTTACGACCAGCGCTTATTTGAACGGCCATGATGAATACAACGAATGCATCACAGAGCAAAATATAACAGAAATACCTGACACGAGCATTAGATGGCAACGTTGTACCGTGTCTTGGGAATGGGAGGGAGGTGAATCGGGCATCTAGCCTACATGATTTCCCGCGAGTTGTTTATGGCGTTCTTTTTCATTTTTTTTTTCCATAGTAGAGTTGAGCGGTATCCGTGCTTCCCCCCGTTATCTTGAGATAGCCTTGCGAACCTATATCAATCAAGGTTAACTACAAGCCAAACCATCCTAGCAGTGGTGCGTGAGACTGCAGGCTAACACACATGGAGCCAATGATTAAATATGCCCAGGCTGATATCCAAAGGCAAGCCACCTGCGGCCAAAGGCGAACCCCACGACCAGCAGCAGACAGGACCCCTGGAGGGACAGTCTCATCAGCTGGAGGACTCGGTCTCTGTTTGGCGGAAGACGCCAGTGGCTCTGGTGCATGTGGGCATACAACGGCTTGTTAGTGGGCAGCCAGTGGCATTCGGTATTCTTTCTGGTTAGCGTCCACTGTCACTTGCATGATTACTCTGACCGAGTACATTTCTAAGGCGCTGCCGAGGACATAATGGCGTCTGCAGAGCCGTCCTTTTCGATGGCTTTTAGCCTTTTCATCATCGATTTAAAGGATACCTTTGGCCTTGTAGCGCAAACTGCACATGGCTGCGACGACATTGTGCTTCAATAGTTTCAAACTGAAGCCGCGACACTAGAGCATACCGATCTGATCATAACGCTTTACCACGATTTACTGTCACTGGTTCACATAATTCTAACTCGCCGGCAGCGAACATCACGGGAACAATCAGGGCTTAGACGCGGCCTCGCAGCTAGGCGCTTTGAGATTCCCTTCCTTTCTATCTGCGCCGGCCAGGGGAAACTTGAGGAATGGCGTCCGTCTCATCTCACAACAGCTCTTCGCATCCGTCACCCTATGACTTTGACTCCAACGGCGACACGGACGAATCATGGCAGTACATTGACTATTCCAGCGGCGGCTCTGCGCCCGGGTCTGTTGGATTCCTACCAAGCCCGGCGAGCGGCAGCCTGAACGGTTTCGCCATTGTTGGCCACAATGCAACGACGTCGCCCTCGCAGCCTTCCATGTCGCCCGTGCCGCCGCCACTGGGGGATGGCGACCAGGTGTTCCTCCCGCCGGCCACGACGCTTCCGATGAGTGGCGCGATGGAACCGGGCGAGTTAGTCATGGTAACAACGGGCGAGCTCATGGCAGACGGCATGTTTATGACGCCCCAGGAGTACCTCTTTGCGCAGGACTCCCTGTCGGAGTGGCGGCCAGAGGCGCTGGCCCTCCCGGCCGGCACGCCCGAATTCCACATGGCTACTGCCCCGGCGGCAAGTCATGCGCAGCAAGAGCAACAACAACTTGCGCCGACACCGACTCTGGAGCTGGAAGGCTTCCAACAATTTCAGATCGAGGGTGCACTGGTGCAGTGGGATCCTCACGGAGTAGGCGCCGCGTCGCCAGGTGAAGGACCGTCGATGAGCATGGCCAAGTACATGTCGTCGCCAAGCCAGCGCAGCGTCGGACCCTCAAGCCCGCGCTCGACGACGTCGGTCAAGTCGGAGGGAAGCGGCAAAACGTCACCGATTGCCATCCGGAGAGTGCATACTGGGAGAGTCGGAAAGAGCAAGACGGAATTGGTGGGCAAATTTCACATCGTCACACCAAACTCCATCACAGCGAGCGCCGGGCGGCCTAACCCGTACGAATGCTTCGAGGCGATGCGGACGACGCAGCGCGGCCGTAAGGGGCCCCTCGCCAACGCTACCAAAGAAGATGCCCTACAGGTACGCCGACGCGGTGCTTGTTTCTGCTGCCGCAGTCGCAAGGTCAAGTGCGACACTGAGCGGCCGTGCAAGCACTGTAAGAAGCTCATGGTGCAGGTGCCGCAGGTGGTCTGCTGGCAGTTTCAGGATTTCTTGACGATTCTGTTTCCGGATTTCATCAGCGCTCACTTGAAAAAGGAGGAAATGAGCAAATTCTTGCGGGACAACGTGGACGAATTTCGCATAGGCGGCGAGTCGCAGTCGTGCTCTGTGAAGCTATTTTCCGGCGCACGATTTGTTACCACGCTTGACATTGAGGCAAAGTTCTTCACGGCCAAGACATGCGATGTCTTACAACACTGGCACCTCAACTCTGGGAATAATGGAGTCCACCTGGACTCGAACGGCTCTGCGCCGATTGGGCTCGACAAGACTGGCAGCGGCGGCCAAAGAGACGAAGCGCGCAAAAAGGTCAAGGCGTATGTGCGGCAGCTGACAGAGGAGCCTGTTTTTGCAGAGCAGGTCACAGACTCGTTACGATCGACAAGGTTGCCGGCCAAGATTCTCGCCATTGCGCAAAGGTATGCGCAACAGACGAACTGCGCCATGGTGAAGAAGGCCCTTTCCATATACGCCATGCACTATGTCATGACCAGACACCTGTGCCTCACCAGCGACACTGTGCGCGCTCTGCAACCGTCCGGGCTGGTACCGCAGAACAGCCCGTGGGTGACGCCGCGCGTGCTCGCACGGCAGATCAAGTCGCTGGCCGACGAGATTTGCATGCGCGAGATGCAGCAGCTTTTCGAGCTCTTTACCAAGGCGCTGAAGCCCAAGTACCGCAGGGAGTGGGCGCCGAGCTTGGCGGCGTTTCTGGTGCTCTGCCTGTACATGGAGGCCGTAGAGACGACGACGGACAACTTTGTGATTTCGCAAAACGCGGTCAACAAGAAGAACAATGACGCGCCGTCGTTTCAGCGGTCGTTTGCGTTGAACATTTGCAAAGAGGTGGAGAATATGCCGTTTAAGCAGTTCGCGTATCAGTTTCACCACATTTATCAGACGCACTCGAGGGACCCAAATACGAAGCCCTTTAACCCGCTGTTTGACGATAGCTTCGCGGCGCAAAGTGAGCTCGACAGGCCGGCGATGGAGTTTGTGGCTCAGCTGCAGGATCTGTATCAAGGCGAGGATTGTAAGTCGTCATGTCTTGGAACGCTGGCGCCCAGCGTGATCGTAAGCTAATGCTATGTACAGGGCAAGATATGCAGTTCCTGGCAGACGATGAGCTGCTGCTCAACAGGGGCGATGATCCTGCGAGCATAGATACAGCCTACCTTTACACAGGGAGACTGGTGTCCAAGTTTTTGTTGTCCTTTCTGGACGAGAACCGCATTTTCGGCGGCAAGATATGAGCACGTAGTTCGAGCGAGAGATTTCGAAGTGCAGCGTGCAACTTGGATTGGATGATATGACATTGAACCACAGCATGGACAGGCAGCAAAACAGATAATTACGATACGACAATGAATACAATCAACAAATGAACAAGATATGTTTGCCCGATTCTAGTCCTGGTGCCACACTAGACTTCTATGGCGACAGGGTGGAGCGGACTGGTTGTCTAGACCAGAGGTTTGTTCTCCCACATTCGAACGAATATGTAAAGTTGACACGCTTGCGCATTGGAAGCGCGAGGTGTAGGCATTCTGTGGGTGTGAAATAAAAAACAAGAGACGAGGGACAAGCTCGTCGTTGTGCATGTCACGAGTTTGCATGATTGTACCAGTGCGTGCAAGGTGTGCAAGAGGATGCCGAGAAAATGGGACGACACCGCAAGGCTACGATGGTGTACTCAACCCGCATTTGACGAACACGCCATCTTGCGAGAGTCATCCGGATGACCCGAGGGCGGCAACAACACGGTAGATAGAAAAGAGCAGCACTCTTCGGAGGGAAGCTGTGTGATGATGGGAAAAGAGAGCAGGGACAAAAAAGGTACCAGGTTAATAAATAGGTCTGGCTTGGGGGGTTGTGCAGAAAAACCAGCCTGTGGGTCGCCCGCACGTGATTGCTTGGGCAGTCGTCGTGTTTTTGAAACTTTGTGCAGCGTTGCGCAGCAGTCGCCTGAATTTTGGATTTCTTTTTCTTCATACACTTTTTATTTGCACGATTAATCAACCGGGGGTGAATCGCCAACTTGCTGCCGGTCATATCTATGTGCTAGAAGAACGGGCATTCTCTAACCAGAGAATAGTTTTTTTTTTTTTCTAAAGCTGTCTCTTCTTTGATGAGTTTTTCTCTCCAGCATTCTCATCGGCTTGGGACGGAGGGTCCAACATGTCAATATTCTATTCGCCATGGCGCGCGTGATGGCCACCTAGGGCTTTGCAGGGGCTGACTTTGGTTCTCTTGCATCTGTCAAGGCCTGTAATGGAAAGCAGCTTCTATTTAGTTAGTCTGGGGCTTCTGTATCCTGCCAACCGTTCGTCGTGGGGGAAAAGCAGCAAATTGCTCTCTCTTCTTGTAAAAGAAAATCCCAACGGGGCGTAAATGTGGTCGGTGGTGGCAGTAACTAATGCCGTGCGACGTTGGGCCTAATAACTAACTGCATCCCGCTTGATGCAGCTCTGTGCAAAACAAACAAGCGCTTCTACTTGCCGATCTGGTACAATAAAGTATTGCCATTGGCTGTCCTGTGTGACCAGATCGCTATCGTGTTTTTGGCTCGTAGTCGTACGTCTGGCTGCCCAATCTGTCTCGCCCATGTGCATATCCCTGCTCTGCCTGGATACTTTGATTCCATGCCAGACCATGGTCATGTCCTGGCAGCATCTTCTATTACTAATTAGCAAAGACTCTTGAGCAAGCAAGCAAGGTGCACAATTGCTCAGGTAGCTTGGCTCGGCAGGCAGGCACATGTAAATCAAAATGCAGGCTCCTGCTTCACCCAGCTCGTGCCAACACGCCGCCGCACCTCCCTGCCTTGCAGTTACTCAAAAAGGGACAATGCCCCAGGAAACGGCCTCTCCAAACCATTAGAGCCATGTCCTATGAAACCTCTCTTCACCTAGAATTCGAGAAATTTCCCCCTATGCTTGTCTCCCAGACTCTTAACCTAACTAGTATTTACCACGCAAGCATCCTTAGGTATCAACCAGCCCCCGTCTTCTACACCGACTTCAGAGACTGACCAGGGGGAGGCCGCCTCCTGTCGCCGGGCAGATAAAGGACACACTACTGAACCCTTGCTTACTCTAGTACCTTCACTTTTACCCATTTTCACATCATGTCGGCAATCAATCGGTCCCTGGAGCAGAGCAGACTCGAGATTATGATCCTCGCCATCGGCGTCTTGGTCCTCGTCTCTCTCCTCGGCCTCTTTGTCTTTATCAATCTCCGCTTCAGGCCCCGGAGCGAGCGCAAGGCGCAGCAAATTGACTACGGCTACGACCAAAAGCCCGTCTTCAGCGACAAGTGGGAGGCATCATAGAAGAGCCTACTCCCGGCCGAGACGGCCAGATGCAACCACGGCGACACCTTCATAGACTCGGTCCGCCGCCGCAGCGCCTCGCTTGCCGATAATACCAAGAGAGAGCTCGCCTTCCTGACGCGCCGCGTCACCATGTCGGCGTCGATCGATGCGACGGCCAGCGGCCCAGACGTCAGGCCCCGGCCAGAACAAAGGGGCTTCCAGCTTGTGCCATCCACCAGCAGAGAAGCCGCTACCCAGGAAAAGGTCCAGGACCACCATGAGAATACGAAAATCGCGTCGTCGGGGAATGACGTGAGCCATGATGAAGCTGGCCACGAGATTGTTATGATGTAAATGAAAACCGCTTGGCAAGGGGAAAAGTAAGGAGTTCAAAAGGAAATGCCGTTATTAGCCACTGTATCATCGTTTTTAATAGGGTTGGAGATGGTCGTTCAAGTTCGAGAGCCTTGTTGTACATAAAAAAACTACCGAATTTGAAAGCCGCCTGAGGCGTCGTCGCTCAGTGTGAAGGTCCGCACGTCGAGTATTATGTTTCACTTGGCGGTCCCTTCCCATCCCTCACAAAACCCCAATTTTGTACATGTCTATGTGTTTTCCGGTGCAGCGGATGGCGCCCGGTTCGTCTATGTGCTCTTCTTGAGGTCGCGTGCAGCCTGCTTCAGGTTAAAGTTGCACTCTTCGTATGCGCGGCCGGCACCAAATCCAGCGCCGATGAAGGCGGGCCAAGCTCTGCGGCGGAACAGGATGACGGAGAAGACGACGCCGAATCCGAGGCCGATGCTGGACTTGACAAGGAGGTTCGACAGGCAGCGGTCCCACTAGTAGTTCACGACAGCTGCATCAGTATATTTCGGTGTCAATTCGCTCGATGCAGACTTCATCAGTCGTGGGATCGGGGTGTTGCGCTACCTTTTCGTTGAGAAGAGTCTCGCTCACGGGTCGGGAAATGGCGCTCGATGGAGCTGGGGCGGCAGTGTTGGATTCGGCCATTGTGAATGAAGATCTGGGGTCGGAGGTGGGAGCGTTAAAGGAAGGGCAGAGTAATTGCACGTGCTGCCACGTACCTATATGAGATGCAGTTGAGCTCGGCGAAGATGGCGCAATGGGAGCTCTCAAGCTTGGTTCTATGACGGGACTCGACGCCAAACTGGCGAGAAGCAGCCGGTAGGCCCTTTGGCGTCCACACCCGAGGGCGGTGAGGAGAGCCTATTTCCACTCTGGGACGACTGGGACGACTGGGCTGGCAGAAATTCCGTTTTTTTTGGTCTGGCCGACTTTCATGTGGGGCAGTTTTCCAACTGCAACAACATTTTCTGAGCTTTGCATTTGCAATAGAGAACGCATTTCGCCTTCTATCTTGCATAAAATCGGTGGTTTGGGGAACAAGGCATTTGGAATGTATTGATTGAGCTTCTGCAACTCACAATGGTAGGTCTCCTTCACAGTCATTCTTAGAGAAGCAAAGCAAACCAAGACTCTTTTTTCCAATAGGACGCGGACAATCTTATTAAGATTGTACGAGGGCTAGACCAGAGCGGTCCAGGTGAGGATGGCAAGAATCTGGATATCCTCTGGACCAAACTGGTCGCATCGTCAGACGACTCGTTCCACGCCGCCGAGGAGAGCACGCTGCGATGGCTGCTCAAGTCCATGCATGGCAATGCGACCACCGCCGAAGCCATGCGCCGCCATCCATTGACGTGGACCATGCTCGACTGCATTTTCACACGAATCCCTCTATTTTCTCTCGCCAAGTCTCTGGCGGACCGAAAATTCGTCGCAGTCCTCCAACAAACACTGAAGGACATCTCGATCGTCGCCAGCGACAACGCGCAGCACACCGCCAAGAAGCGAAAGCGATCGTCAACGATTCAGTTTGGAAGTGACGAGATAAAACAGCCACACGGGCGCCTTGCTACTGCAAAGTCCTTGTTCGCTACGCTGAATTCACTACTAAAGCGCCTCGACGACGCGACCGCCGCGATCGCCCGAGACAACATTGGCGCCGAGCATGTCAGGTCGCTGTTCTGTATGTCGGCGGCAGACACTGCTGCCCTTCTGGCGCCCGCATTTTCTGTCTGTCAGCTCCTGATGCACCACGAAATGTACGACATTGAAGGCGCCGAAGAATGGGTTGCAGTGGCGTCGTCGCTTTGGGACTTACACATGCAGGGCACTGACGATATGTCCGAAATTGCTACCCGCCTGTTCACCATACCGGCCTCCATCTTGACTTCTTTGGAAAACTTGTCAGAGAATGGACACAGAAGCACCCCGACTACACTTAAATCGAGATGGAGTAAGGATCTACAAGAATTCCTCCAGCGCAACTTGATTCTTCCCTGCAGAACGGCGTTCCTGAACAGACAAGATTTTGCTGCCATCACTCGTGCATTGGATGTATCACAGGCAAGAATTCATATGACGGCTCCTTCACTGTACTTTTTAGCGGCAAGGTCTTCAGATACAAATGCTGAGGGCGAAAGGCGAAAAAATACAGTCGAATGGATGAAGCGCGTCTTTGAAGAGGTGGAAACGGTGATACATGATAGGCCAGACCGAAACACTCTGATCAAGCTAATTATTCGCCAAGCGATCGAAAAGTCTATGCCTGTGGATGTGAAGAACTTGCGAGAGATTGCCCGCGGCTATGTGTTGAAAAGTGAGCCCACAGATTGGGCTTTGCTTGGTAGCATTGTTACGTGTGACCCGGCCGTATTTCAGACCAGCGGAGATGGTAGCGATTTGCTGGCGTCGATCTGCGACAAGATTTCAAATGCATCTTTGACCGAGTCTCATCAGCAAATCGCCGAGGTCCTGGGTGCCATACGGCAAAGCTTCGTAATTCGACGCGATCTAGTCGCGTTTTTGCAGCTGTGGTTCACAGAGCTGAGGAAGGCCGAGGAAAGCAAGAAAGCAGAGCAATCGTCGTGGTTCGGGGAGGGGCCAAAGAAGTACAAGAGCGAGTATTTGAATGACTTGATTGAGAAGGAGTTGAGTGTGTCTCAGCTCTCCGAATTTGTTAGCTGGCTAGAGTCACAAGGCACGCAGTCCAGCCCCAAGTCACTCTGCGCGGTCAGCGATACTATATCCGAGGGCCTGAAACGAGAGACATTCATTGACACGATTGGTCTACGACTATTTCAAATGACGTGGACTGCCTGCGCTGAGTTGACTGATTTGCCGGCCAGATGGCGCATTAGCTCAAAGACAATGCGATGGGCAAAGCCTGATGAGAAGATCACCATATGGCAGTCATTGAAGGACAAAGTTAAGCAAATCTTAAAAAAGGGAGGATTGGACGTCGCTGAGACATTTGAATGTTTCTGTTTCTGCTACAATGCGTGGGACGCTTTGGCGACGGATGCAGATGCAGCCAAGGAACCTGCCAAACTGATACAGAACTTCTCTGAGCGCCTCGCCAAGAAACTCATGTCCGAGTCCTCAATCCAGAATATTACAGTCCTAGACAGGACTGGCTCCGAGCTCAACGCCTTTGACGATGAGATACCGGCGTCTTGCTACCTTGACGTCTTCCTTGCTGGCGGCAGCCGATTCAACCGGTTGTTCTCAATGGCAAGCGGCGGCGTCCCAGAGCCTTTGAAGAATGCGACAACCGCTTCCCAACTTGACCTCAAGGACAAGAAGGTACTTTGGCAAAACGTTTTCTTGAATGACATGAATCTCAACGAAGCAAAGCTTGCGCGAACGTTGGTTGATCAAGTCATTGACGCACTAGAGGAATCTGGCAAAGAGAAAGGCTGGCCGGGTAGTGATGCGACGCTGGTTCTTCAAATCTTGAGTCGCATTCCACTAGACAGCTTTAACCGTTGGCAACGAGAAAAAGTGATGAACACGCTGATTCTCAACAGCGCTAAAATGGTCGGATCGCCGAAGAAGACGGCGTTGTTCTCGTGGAAGCAGATATTGAGTCTGGCAACCAAGATGATGACTCGAGCGACATTTTACAACGACATGGCGTTTGATCACCTTGTTCGATTGGCTGAAGCCGTTTCTGTCTGCGCTGTCAAACACTCTGCCGGCGATGAAGAGACACTAGAGGTTATCGAGCGCTTTTCTCAGATGGCGTCGGCGACCATTCGACAAATGGCAGATCAGGTGGATGAGAGAAGTACAACATACTTTGGCGATTGCTCTGTTTATCTTGCCGCGGCGTCTGCAAGCAAGTTTAAGAATTTCTCTGGTCTTCATTACACCTTGCTCAAATCTTTGATTTCAGTTGTTGCGCGTTCACCAAATACGCACAACAACCAAGCACTTTCGAAACTCGTCGTTGAGGGCCAAGGTGTGCTGGCTAATGCCATTATGTCTGCCATCAACCCTTTGATTACCGCAGAGGCTCTTCCAGCCGAGCCTAGTTCGGAAGAGAGATTCTGTCTTCTAGCAGCCGCAGATGCAGCGCCTTCCGCTGCGCCCTTGGCGCAATTATACAAGGGCAAGCCTGCAGCTGTGCAAAGTTTTGCTGAAAACTGCACCAGCAGGATGGCAGAGGGTGATGTTCTCGCTTGGAAAGTCCAGACCCTGCTGCGCAATGAACTGCCTGCGGCTCTTCAGCTGCCAGCACCCAATACGTTTGATGCGCTCTCACCTCTCCCGCAGAAGCTTCGGTCCCAGCTCCTGCGCGACTTTGCCAGCTCCATCACAAAGTCGCTTAGAGTGCAAGAAAAGATGGCGTATCTGCGAGACTTGATCGACGCAATGCGCGTTGGCTGTTTTACAGACGGCCAGACCCTCGCGATTCAAGAGGTTGTAAGCCAGATTATAGCGTCGCCAGAGTACACGGGCAAGTTTGACGGCTATGATCTTGCCGCGGCCTACAGCGAAATTGTTACCGTTCTCAGCAAAGCCTCGGCGCCGGGCAACGTTCATCTGTGCCGCACGCTATACTCTCTTCTAGAGAGGAGACCGCAGGCAGTCAGCCAATGGGATGTCGAAGCCACGCTGAGCACAATCTGCGATCTCTCTCCCGCTCGAGAGTCTGAGGAAACGCGATTACCGTATATCTGGCTGTGCAGGCTCACTGACGTCATCATCAAGAAACACAGGCTGCGTATCGAGGGCCACTATCACTTGCTTCTGGTTGTCTTGGAAACACTGCTCGACCGGCTCGTCATCCATGAACTCGCAGATGGAGAGTGGTCGGCTTCTCAAGAGACAAAAGCGCACGCCTATGCGCGCCTGATCACACTGGTATGCGAGCCTACAGCAGGCGCCGTATCGCGCACGCAACACCAAAGCTCTCTGGACTCGGCGACGGATGCCGCCAAGCGCTCTGCTGGACGCCACATGTACCTCATCCTGATGCAGTATGTAAAGTTGCAGCTTACGGAAAACGTGTCGCGACCAATCCGCGAGGCGCTGGAGCCGGCGATGAATTCTATATTCGACATTACGCCACCGGAGGGGCGCAAGATTCTCAACGACGCCATGGATGCGAGTGGCAGAGCCATCTTGCGCGAAATGTTTAAGCGATATGTCAAGTTTGGTAAATGGAGTGGCGTTTGAAAGGGTAGGGAAAGGGAAATGTACATAAGCATTGGGATATACAATACTGCTCTTTATATATACACGTGCGTGATGTTTTTCTCGCGCCATCTAGGAATACTTTCGTTTTGCTGTGTCATTTACTTATGAATGGCGGTATAGGTGCTGGGATGCCCATGCTTCCTGCCATAGTTGCGTACGGTACTGACCTGGTCATACTGGACAAAGATCCAGATGAGGGGCACGAGCCAGGCGCCAAGCGTGTCGATGATCCAGCTGTTGCGAAAGGAACCGCCGATGACACCGAAGCGCATGAGATGGCCGAGCCAGTTGACGACGACCATGAAGTGGCCGGCCTCGAGGCCGCGGATGGCGGCGCGCGCCACCTCGTCGGGCGTCTGCTTGGGATCGGCGGCCTCGAGCTTCTTGGTGATGTCCGGCTTGGTGCGCTCCTCGACCTCGAAGCCGGGCGAGAGGATAGTGCCGGGGAAGACGATGTGGACGCGCACGTCTTGCGGGTAGAGCAGAAGCTCTTGCGAGAGCGTGTCGGCGAGGCCGCGCAGCGCCCACTTGGAGGGAGCGTAGGCCGCGTAGCCGGGGATGGTGTAGAAGGCAGTCGCGCTGGCCGTCATGACGAGGTGCTTGGGCGCCGTTGTCGCCTGCTGGTTGTTGTCGGGGGCGAGCCACGCGCGGAGAATGGTGTGCGCCATGTCCGCGGTGCCGTGAAAGTTGATATCCATCTGCTGGCGTAGCGACGCTGCGTCCGTTTCCACAAAGAGCTTGGGCACCGAGATGCCCGCGATGCACCACACGATGTCGGGCGCGCGGCCGCCGTTCCATGTCGTGGCGGCAGCGACGACTGAGTCGGCGTACGAGGGGACAGAGACGTCGGCGGTGATGTAATGGAATCTTTGCGTCGCGGGGCTCTTGGCGGCGGCCTGGAAAGGATAGTGTTGTCAGCATCAACACTTTTAGAGAGGGGAGAGATGGGATGCATGCCTTGGCGGCCTTGACGGCTTCTTCGAGCTTGGCGGCGTTGCGGGAGACGAGAATCAGGTTGGCACCCTTGGCAGAGAGCTGCGTCGCGACGGCGAGGCCCATCCCCTCCGATCCGCCAGTGATCAGAACAGTCTATAGGGAGTGCATTAGAAGCTGAGGAGACTGATGGCGAAACAAAGGGTCATGCTCCTACCTTGCCGTCCACTGGCATCTTGTTGCCGCCAAAGAGGCCCATTGTGCTTGCAACAGCTAGTGTGACGACCAGCGTGGCTGTGATGCAGAGAATCGGTGACTGCAGCAGAGCCATTCAGGGCAGAGGTTCGTGGCGGACAAGGTTGCTGGCGTACTCGGGGGAGGGGGGTGAAGCTCGTCGATGGAGGGGAGCTGTCGAAGTTAGTGGCCGCGCCAGAACTCCACAGGAAGTCGCAGAAGCACGGCTGCCTGGTCAACTTAATCTCAACCACAACGACTCACTATCATTACCTGCTCATTGCCAGTTTAACTACCAATTGTAGTCCATCCTACACAGTATCGATTGGATAGTTGGACTATGCCATTACTTGGTCGAGAATTCATGCGCTAAAGCTTTGATTTCGCGCCGCGCAAAGTCCGTGAGGTTTGGTGCCAGTACGTGACGCCATGTCGGGCGGCGAGCGAGACAATCTGGTGGTTCCGAAATTTGGGTCATTCAAATCACAATCCACACATGAGGAATCCAAGCGGCGAGACGAAAGCCAGAAGAGAGACTCGCGTCGTGACCGGAAGAAGCGCTCTCACGATGACAGGCACGAGCGCCATGGTCGAGACGGCAGCAGAGAGTCCAAACGACCAAGAGAGCGCACTCGGTCCCGTGAGCGCGAACGTCGCACAGAAAGGAAATCTGCAGAGGTGAAGTCGACCGCACGCGACTCGAGGCCAGATTTCTACATACTCGACACAAAGGGCGACCCGCTAATACGAAGATATGGGGCACTGGACAGGTCCCAGGTACCTGCCTACTATCGTCATGGCCGCGGACGAGTCTTGGGGACTCGTGGTCGCTTGTGCATCCATCACGATGGTCCCAACGAATCTTTTAGTCTTCGCATGCCCGGGGAGGGCCTACCCCGGTACAGAGATCGAGACGGGCTCCGCTCTAATCGGCCACTCGCTCATTCACAACCTATTCCGCTGCGGAGGAGGCGAGTAGCACCAGCAGGAGAAGATGGCCAAGATGAGGGATTCTTGTCCTTGAGGAGCTCTGAGAAGCAGAAAAGAAAAGAGGACTCGTCCGATGACGAAGCGGAGCAGTCGTATCGATCGATAGAGGGCAAGGCCAAACCGAAAGCATACGACAGCGACATGGGCTCAGACACGGACGCTTCTATCGAGGTGGATGATGCAGAGGCCAGCAATCCGATGAAGTGGAAGTCTATCCAGCTCAACCGCCGTGTCAAAGATAATCCCGAGGACGTGGACGCGTGGCTGGAGCTGGTGGAGCATCAAGACGAACTGCTGCGCGTCAGCACCGCACAAGGCACGGCGCCAGATCAGGAATCCCACAGTTATAGCGAGATCAAAGTGTCGATGCTAGAAAAGGCTCTGGCGCATTCGCAGGACGCCGTGGAGCGGGAGCGCATCCTCGTGCCGCTGATGCGCGAGGGCGCCAAGGTCTGGAGCAGCAAGGTCGCAGCCAAGAAATGGGCCGAGCTGGGCACTCAAGCAGACTCGCACGCCCTATGGCGGGTGCGCCTCGAGTTTGCCATGACGAGCATCACCGAGTTTGATTATACCATGGTCAAGACGATGCTCGTTCAACGACTGCGTCATCTCTCAGCTCAGGGGCACGAGAGCATGGAGGCATATCTTGAGGTCATTGAGGTGTTGCTGCTAGCGACTAGATTTGTGCACGACGCTGGGTACAAGGAGCTTGCGGTCGCGGCGTGGCAGGCCGTTCTGGAGCTTACCTTTTTCCGGCCAGAGTCCGATGCCGAGCAGGGCGCGGTGCCGGACTCGTTCCAGGCGTTTTGGGAGAGCGAAGTGCCGCGCGTCGGTGAAGCCGGCGCGTCTGGGTGGAAACACTACGTGGCCACGGACGGAGAGGACGAGCCGCCGGAGCCGCGGCCGGCCCCGTCCACGTCGTCGGCGCAGTCTAGAGATGCGTTCCAGGTCTGGGCGCGGCTCGAGGCGGAGAGTGCAAATGCGGCCAAGCTGCCCGCGAGGACGATGGATGAGGGCACAGAGGATGATCCGTTTCGAGTTGTGACGTACACTGACATTGAGCCATTCCTCTTCATGGTCCCACAGTCTTGTCTCTCAAGCATCAGCGCCTCGCTTTTGGATGCGTTTCTCGTATTCTGCGGCTTGCCGCCTGCTTCATCAAGTGAATGGGCAAAAAGGCTGTATAGAGACCAGTTTCTCGCTCCTGTAGGGAGCAACATACCGAGCGTGAGCATCGACGACACAACACATGAGTTGCACGAAGACGAGTCCGTTTCACGCCGCACGCCGCTCTTTGATCGGTCGTATAGCGCCTTTGCTATATCGTCAAGGCTGCTGTTTTCTGGAAAAGAGTGGTTTTCGTATTTTCAGCCGCAGTCACTGAATGCTGCGGTTGACGGTGGCTGGCTAGAGACCTTACTCGGCCAGCTCATCTTCTCTGCCGGGTGTAAAGACGTGTCGGAGTATTACTTGGCTATATCCTTTGCGCGGGACCCGTCATCAGTCAAAAAGACTGCCAAGAAACTGCTAAAGCAAAGTCCCGACAGTGCGTCTCTTTATAACGCCTATGCTCTCGCAGAGCATGCGATTGGGGCCAGCGACGTGGCGGCAAAGGTTCTCGAATCAGCACTGGCATCTTCGATGGTGAGTATTAATGAAGCAATTAAGCAATTAAGCAGTTCGACTTGTTCTAACAAGAATCTAGCTTTCCCAGCACAGCAGTCGTTTTCGTTTACATCATACTGCAGCCTGGATAGCACTCGAAAATGGAAACCTCGCAGCCTCTAAAAGGGCCCTCTGCGCCACCAGTGGTGCAGAGGTCTCTTTAATCGACGTACTCAAAGCTAGATGCACGTTTTCAGACGGCATGTCGGAGGCTCTGTTTACCGGTGACGTTGAGTCGGCAGAGACAGCCGCCGAGTGTCTTGTTCTACACAGCTACTTAACCAATGGTGAAGCCTCGGAGCCCATGTCGCTCTCGCAGGGCAACATAGCAGCGGCTATGCAGGCGCTGGACGCTGCAAGCCAAGAACTCGCGGCACGCGGACACGGCACCAGCCCCTCCGGCGAGCGTCTCGTCCAGTTTGGCGCTCATCTGTTATACATGCACGCTACAAGAGGGTAAGTCGAGAATCATGCTGTCAACCCCCCCGAGATCACAGCTAATGGGCTCCTTTACTTTTTGTAGGCCGCACCGAAGAGTCTACATTCGAGATCAGATCCGCAAGCACCTGCAGAGCTTTCCCTCCAACGCCATTCTGCTCTCGGTGCTCGAGTGGTCCGACGCCGGCCTCCGCATCGTCGACGAGACGCGCCAGCTGCTGCGCGATCAGGCGCTGCGGGCGGACAGCGTAGGCGCGCGCTTGTTTGCCGTGCAGCACGAGCTCGCGCGGGGCAACGCGCACACGGCGCAGGCGGCGTTTGAGCAGGCCGTCCGCGGCGACACCTGCCGGGCGAGCGCGACGCTCTGGGCGTGGTACGTCCGGTTCGCGCAGGCGCATAGGCGGCAGCTGCGGCGCGGCGGCAAGGGCGCGGTGGATGTGCTGTACCGCGCGCTGCGCCACTGTCCCTGGGCGAAATTGGTGTTTATGGAGGCGTTTACGACGCTCGCGGGGGATTTGGCGTCGGACGAGCTGCGTTCTGTGTATGGCATGATGACGGCAAAAGGACTGCGAGTGCATGTTGAGCTCGACGAGGTGGTGGCAAGTCGGGGCATGAGCTGACGAGGGCAGAATATAGTCGTGCATGCTGAGGGGTTGATGCAAAGTTTATATCGTGTCTGAGAGATGGGGAAAGCCAAATTGAACGAGGATGGCCAATTATGCCGGCTGAAGATAACAGGCATAAATTTACGATTACGTTTGCATGGGAAGTGCGATGTAGGGGGCAACCTAAAGGCTGGATGCCATTACTCGGTAAGAGATGATATTTACGCCGTCTGCGAACAATGCTTGGGTCAATTAGTCTAGACAGGCGGGCATAAGTAAGATGCAGCTCCGAAGATCTGCTTTCGGAGAGACGGGTGCACTGGCACTACCTTGCAGAGGTCCGAAGTCGAGACGGATTACTTGCGAGAAATGGGAGAAGAAAATGGGAATGTCCACCGTGAAGAAGGAAAAAGAAAACTGGTTTCGATATCACCTCCATCAGTACAAGGAGCGAGCGTCCAGAAAGCCGATGATGGCACCCACTGAACAGAGTTTGGTGCCCATGACGGCAGGCTGAGAACAGCGACAAACCGGCTGTACAGAATGGAGCGCAATTTCTAGCTCCGGGCGAAAGACTACTGAATCCACAAAGCCGTCTACTTATCATTTTTAACCTTTATGTCGGGACGTGCGCCTAACCGGCTGTGGTGGGTGTAGTTAGAGAGAGAAGTTGTGGTCAAAATGCTGGGGGCGGGCATCGGAATTACAACGACGCAGCTCGCGCGCTTTACTCCGATGCAGCCATGCCGATCCCCCATGCCTGTTTGCACTGGGGTGGCGTTGGAGGGCGAGGACTAGCTTGGTACGGTATGGTATCAGAGTTAACTGTGCATCATCTATCTATATTATGGCTTGTGTACCGCGTTGGGGCTATCAAGGTGGGTAGCGGATGACAGACAGAGTTTGGCCAGAGCTCCGATGAAACGAATACGTCAATCGGTGGTGGTATGCAGTCATTGGCAAGGCTGAAGGACTCTAGGTAAGAGGAGGGGGGGGAGGCAGTACTTTTGAAACTATTTAAACAGCTTGTTTTTTCTGGTTCTCATCAAATGGTTCCTGATCTGCTGTATTCTCCTCTGCTTCACTTCCACTTACACAGGACAACACCCATCCCCTAATCAACATCCCACGTTCCGTCGCAACACTGCTTGCATCCCCTCATTGCACACCACGTACAAGCTCACCATGTCTCTCCAAGGCAAAGTCGCCCTCATCACCGGCGGCGCCAAGAACCTGGGCGCCGAGATCGCGCGTGAGCTCGCCGGGCTCGGGGCCAACCTGGCCCTGCACTACAACTCGGCCAAGTCCAAGGCCGACGCGGACGCGCTGGGCCAGGAGCTGGCCTCCAAGTATCCGGACGCAAAGGTCAAGTTTTACCAGGGCGACCTGACGACCGAGGCGGCCGTGGAGAAGCTGTTCCAGGCGGCCAAGGCGGATCTGGGCCGCATCGACATTGTGGTGAATACGGTGGGCAAGGTGCTGAAGAAGGCGATTGGGGAGGTTTCGGAAGCGGAATACGATTCCATGTTTGCGTGAGTCTTCTTCTTCTTCTTCTTCTTCTTCTTCTTCTTCTTACCCTTGTCCCAATCTTTATAGCTTGTCAATCTTGATTGCGCAACAAAGACTGACAAACTCGCAGCATCAACTCCAAGGCCGCCTTCTTCATCCTCAAGGCCGGCAGCAAGCACGTCGCCGACCGAGGCAAGATTGTCACCATTGTGACGGCGCTGCTTGCCGCCTTTACCGGCTTGTACACGTCGTACGCCGGGTCCAAGGCGCCGGTCGAGCACTTTACGCGTGGCGCGGCCAAGGAGCTGCAGTCGCGGCTGGTGAGCGTCAACGCCGTCGCGCCCGGTCCCATGGACACCCGTACGTTTCCCAACGTTTCCCGTCCCGCCCCGTCATGCAGCAAGCGTCAAACTGACTACATTGTCTAGCATTCTTTTACCCCCAAGAGTCGGACGACGCCGTCGCATTTCACAAGAGCCAGGCCTTGGGCGGACGGCTGACCGACGTGCGGGACATTGCGCCGCTGGTACGCTTCCTGGTGACCGAGGGCGGCTGGATCACGGGCCAGACGCTGTTTGCCAATGGGGGCTACACGACTCGGTAGACGGGGAGGATGCATTTGTGCCCAACTTCAATATAATGTGAATGAGATTGTCGGATTAGTGGAAATATTGATTTGTTGAATGATTGAATGAGTGAGAATCGTCCGGTGTCACTGCAGCTGGCTTGCTGCTCGCAACTGTAGCGTACCGCACGAGCCGTAGCATAAGGTCGGAAACATGGGCAATGTCTGCCCGATGGGATCCATTGTTGATGCCTGGAGGGTCCGATAAAGTTTCCATCGAGATGGATCTCTGCAGGAGCGATGGATTTATAAGAATAAATTGTGAATGCAGAGACAAAAAGAGGTCAAGACGAGGGCCCTGGCAAGTTTTGTGCAGTGGGTTGCGTTGGGGCGACTCTGGTCGCGAGCGAAGAGGACATGACTTGGCAGGGATGCGGCCTTGTAATTATAGCGGACCTTGCATCGTTAGTAATCGCTAAAACCTGCAACAGTGGCATCTGTCGGCAAAATCTGTTAGTTTAGCGGCTCGTTTGCATCAAGGTGGACTCTGCCTCATGGGGCGATTACAGCGGGCCGGCCCCTGTAGTTTTAGCGGGCACCTGGCGCCGCATCGTATCAGCTAACAGAAACCAGTACTACGAACTAGATAGATCTGTTAGTAGCCAAGCAGCCAAGCAGCCAACGCCGCCCCTTCCCCCGCCCTCGCTTTGCGTCCCAGCCATTCGAATTTACGGTCAAGCCTGCTGCAGGCTCAGCTGCAGGCTGCAGGACATGCAAGGCAACGCTGCTCACCTACAGCCTACAGCCTACAGAGACAAAATGCCCCATTCTGCCTTTCCAGACGCCTGCGGCCATGGATTTGGTCCCGACTCGTAAAGACTCCTCTTGCCTGCGTCTTGCATCTACACAACAACCCCTTCCTTTTCCATCCTTCTCCATCGACCGACCAGCACACGGCTTTCTTCTTTTCTTTTCTAATTCCTAGTCTCGGCGCCATCCTTTCTGAATCGGCAAAGCAGCGCCTTCCGTCGCTCGACTCTGTGCGACATTTCAACTATATATATGCAGCTCGGCGGATTGACAAGTTACACAATCTCCGCCACCACCTCAGACATTTTCCCGTCTTGCCGATTCATTGACATAGAAGCTCTGTGCGCCTTTGGGTGTCGCAACCCGCAACCCGCAACATTGGACAGCGAATTGTCCGTCATTGTGACTGGAGCCTCGCCAGCTTTCCTATACCCAATATACTCAATATACTCAAAAGCGACCCCTTTGCCGTCGCTGCGCCAGCTGCAAACATCAATCTCCCACTCACTCAACCACGCACACACCCCATACATACATCCCCAGCGCAGCTACCATGCCTTTCTTCCCAGAAGGTTTCACCGAGGGCCTGTCCGTCCCTTCGAGCAGCCATCACCAACGCCGCTCCTCCTCCCGCCACCGCACCAGCAAGCGTCGCCGTTCCCGCTCCAGCTCCCGTGACCGGTACCGCGAACGCGATCGCGGCCTCGGCGGTTCCTTGATCAGCGACTTTTTCGGCAAAGAAAGCACCTACAGCAAGCACAATGCCTCGCGCGGCTCATTCTTCGGGCTGCCTCTTGGTAATTCCTCGCGCGGCAGCTTTTCGCTCTTTGGCGGTACGTCTAAGCCCTTTCTGCTCTCCTCCTAATCAAGAGGAATTGAATCTCGCGTGAAACGACTCCCAGATCCCTCTCTAACACAAGCACTCGGCACAGGCAACTCGCGCTCCTCATACTACAAACGCTCTCCGCGCAAGGGCTTCATGCAGCGCACCTACAAGCAGCTCAAGCGCCTGCTCCGCGACCTCATCCACTGGTTCAAGCGCCATCCCTGGAAGGTCTTCTTCATGGTCATCATGCCGCTCGTCACCGGCGGCGCCCTGACCGCCCTCCTCGCACGCTTCGGCCTCCGCATGCCCCCGTCCCTCGAGCGCGCCCTCGGCATGGCTTCGCGCGCCGCGTCAGGCGACGGCTTTGGTTTCGTCAGCGACGCCGTGCGCATGGCTGGCGGCGCCGGCGCTGGCAGCACTCGCGGTGGTGGTTTCGCCGGTAGCAGCAGTAACCACGACGGCTATGAGCGTCGCGGCCCCGGCGCATTTGATGCTTTCGAGGACTTTGCTCGCTCTAGAAGCCACGGTGGCGGCGGCGATGACTGGACCAGTGGCTTGGTCAACGGCGTTGCCAAAATGTTCATCTAAAAAGCTATTGAATGGCCAAAGAATGCCCATATAAAGCGAGTTCCTTGTTCTGTCTTTGATATTGTGTACGTATCGGACTGCATTGATACGAATCTGGAAACAATTGGATATGCATATATACAGGCATATATTTCATTGCACGACAGGGCCATTTGTCATTATGTGGCCCTTTGTTCGATTTCACTTTTACACATACACATATACACACATACATTCTCTCTCTCTCTCTCTCTATATATATATATCTATATACACAGATATGCACATCGCACAGCTTCGGCATGTAATGAGAAGCTCTCCCGTTTCAAGAGTCTACTCTACCCAGTCATGCAGATTTTCCAATTTGGTGTCATGATCAAATACATTGCAATACATGTTTATTCACTGCATCCAAATTGCATCTGCATAGTGTAGTAGTATATTCTGCAACACTCGACATTGTTGTATGCTATTTGCAACCTTGTAACGTTCCTCCTTTTCTTGGTGTTTTTTTTTCCTCCTTGTAAATTCTACCTCTTGCAAACAAGAGCACAATAAACAGGCAAAAAAAAAATTTCTCCGAGCAGAATGTCTTTGAATGTCTGCTAAATAAAATAAAATAAAATAAAAAACCACCGTGACACACATTCGACCCTTGCGCTAAAAGCAGAAAAAGCAACCGAGGACAAATTGAAAAGGAAAATAAGGGAAACAAGAAGAGTAGGAACCAACAAAGCCGCCCCGTCCCGAAGCCTCATGCCATCGACTTTGCTAGAATAAATGAAGATTGGAAAGGAGAATTGTTATATACATCATCATGAGGCGGGGCTTTGTCTTTCTTCTTTCTCTCCTTGTCCAACAGGTCACCGACGCGGCTACGACTGGCATTGCGTGCAGTCCTCTCTGGTGCGTGGCGCGGCGTTGGTGTTCGCGTCAAAGTACATTTCCTCCTCTTTTATTTGGGACAAAGTGCATCTGCCTTGATGGACTGTGCTGCCAACCACCTAGCGCAATGTGTACAAACAAAGAGTTGTGAGATTGTGAGACGCAGAAAAGGTTCGTTGAAACTGTATGCTCCTTTTTGAACGCTAAATTCAGCATCTTGGATGATTCTCACGTGGATGGCCCAGGTTTGTTTGGTTTCCAGAATTGCCATTTTCGCCCGGGCTTCTTCTTCTTGCCACCACGTGCTCTGCTCTCGGCCTCTTCAAATGTCAGCTCTGTGGAGAGCTTGCTGCGCTCACCGTGCGAGCTGCTGATGAGTCGACTGAGGCTGATGAGACTGGATCGCCGGCGTCCAAACGCCGCCGACGACATGGAAGACGGTCGCTGGTCCCGCAAAGTGCTCGGCTGCGGACGAGCTTGCGGATTGAAGCCGCTCTCTCTAGTCATCGTCGATGTGCTAGAAGTGAGAGAGGGAATATCATAGTCCATCGAGCGGCGTACTTCTGGACCCGGTTCGCCCATGAGCAGCGAATGTAGCGAGTTGTCCTCAGCCACCGAAGAGGGAGCTGTCGAGACACGCTGAGCATCAGACATGGGTGACCTTGGTGAAGGGTGCGAGGATGCTGTACTAATTGAGTAAGGGCTTAGTGGCATCGATGCGCCTTGAGGGAGTGACAGGGCAACTGCATCAACAGGCAGGGGCTCGCTGTTTGGCATGTGCAGAATCCTCTTCGGTGAAGGCCCGGTCGAGTCCCACGAGTCTCTGTGGCTTGGTGACACAAAGGGGCTTTGCAGTATAGAATTCGAAGTGGGCTCTTCGACAATGACACTTTCGTGCAGAGATGTCCTCGAGCATTCAGCGCGCACAGAGCGAGCGCCGATATGATCCTTATCGCTCAGTCCCGAGCTCTTTCGTCGCACAGCAAGACCCCGGAGGCTGGTGGTTTCAGAACCACTGTCACTGAAAATAATAGTCTCCGCCTTGAGCTCACATTTGAGATCCGTTTCCGGGGCGCACGTGGTATTGCCTCCATCACTGCCCTCATCTTCCTCTTCCTCCTCCTCAAATACATCGGCCATTGTTGAGTTGCTACCGAACCGATTGATGACGGCTCGGCCTGCATCAAAGGGTGGAAGATCAGGTGCCGACTCAGCCCGTCTATGGTAGTGCATACCGGGACCGCCAAAGCCCTTCATACCCTGGGCACTGTGCAGACGACGTCTATTAGCACCACCAGCAGCGCGCTGTGCCGCCTCCCACTCTGGATTATGTGGTAGTGGCGTATTAAATGGGCCAAGTGCGGCATCGAGATCGATTATGGGTGACATGATCTCATCTGGTCGCTGTGGCTGCTGTGTAACCACGGCGGGCGGCTCCGAAGGCTGAATATGTACAGATGGGGTAGGAGTAGACTCCTGCCCAGCATGCTCGTCCTCATATTCGTCATCTTCATCCATGGGTGTGACGGATGGTGGCGGAGTTGGTGGTCGCACAGCACTGTGCTTGGATCTGCGCTTCTCTCCTTTGCTCTTGATGGGCAGGATTGCGCCAGCCCAACCCTTGACAGTTTCAGTCCGAGACTTTCTGTTCTTCTTCCGCTTCAGTGTTGACGGTTCTGCGGCCTCAGAGTCCGAACCTCGGTCCGAGGACGAGATGGTGTGAGCACGCGAGGTAGAATCAGAAGAGCTTGAGCTAATGGGACGACACTTTGTTGACGGGGTCGAAGGACTCAACGTGTCGAGCCCAAAGAAAGACCAGCGTTTAGATGTTCTGATTGGGCTGGGAAGCGGTGGGCTGACGGTAGCAGGCTCGCCAACACTAATGAGAGCCGGAATCGAGTTTCGGCGTCTGGGCGACGAGCTTGTTTGCTCAAGTTGAGGGGAGGCAAAAGATTCCAGAATGGCACCTGCTGTCGAAGGTCTCGATTCTTGCGTCTCTTTGGACGGGCTGCGTGAGAGAGGGGAGGGATTATGGTCATCACCAAGGGAAGCAGGGGAAACAACGGAAGAGATGCTTTCAGACATGCAGTGCCCTGGTCGCGCGGTCACGGTGCTGGATGTATCACTAGACACCAGAGATAATGGCCGAGGAATAAATTCAAGAGTGTCTGAGAAGCCGACACGAGTTCTGGCGACGGTTCTCACAGGTTTTAGGCTGGGTGGCGTGGAAGAGTCCTGTTCTCGGGCTGAACTTGCGGGAGTAGGGGGTTCCTGAACAGGTTCGGGGAGCTGAGTCAAAATCGGAGGGTCGTCTGGGAGCGGGATAGTAGCGTTAATACCCTGGTCAAAATTGGTCGGGCTGTTGGGAGCGCTGCTGCCCTTGGGAGTCCAATCCATAGCGGGCGGTTGCAAGATGGGCAAGTCATTTGTAGATATGGCGCCTGACATGCCTCTTCTATGGCCTCGTCGGGGTGGCGGTGGCTGTAGCAATTGAGGAAAGCCGCCTTCTTTCGTGGGGCTTGTGCTCATGACAGCAATGGAACTACCATCACGTATGCTTCCACCGACGAACTCGCTGCCGCCTCGACGGTGGCCATGGCGAACGGGTCTGGAGGGAGAAAGCGCGGTATTGGGAGAAAGCGGCGAGGTGGGCGGGCTAAGAAACGCGGGCGAATTTAGGCTATGAGGCATTGCAGCACCAGGATTGAAGCTAAAGTCGGGAAGCGCAGCAGGCCGGTGAGGATGGTTGTCGCGAGCGGGAAAGCGGAACTCTTGGATATTGAGAGCGGTGGGTGAGAGTTGCTCGGCTGGTTCGACATGGGACGCAGACTCTGTGGGAGCAGGCTGAGCAGGAAACACGAAATCGGGGATCGCGACGGGTGCATCTCGGCGCGATGAGGCAGCCGAAGGCCGCCCTTGTCTAGCATCGTAGGTCAAGGGTTGGAGCGTCGGAGACGAGTCATTGCCGCCCAAAGCAGAACCGAATGTAGCAGCCATCATTCCTTCAGCCGCGCAGCGGCAAAACGTAGGATAGATACTATAAGTGTATGGTGATCATGGGATGACGCGACAGGCGAGATGCGTGAGGGAACAGGGTCGTGATTGGAAGTCGTGAGAGGTCGGCAAAGGTAGTCGTGAGGGCGAATAAAGTCTGCTTCATAAATAATGTATCTAGAGGGTGAAAGGGGAGTGGTCAGCATCAGCAAGGGCAAATTGACGGCGGGCAGGGGGCAACGATGGCATGTCGTCGAACGGCGTGGGGGGAAGCATTCTACGCACCTGGAAGAAAAGCAAACGGGGCAAAATGCTGGTGCAGAAGAATCAAGGCAGAAAAAAAGAGTGAGATGAAATGGAAAATGAGCGGACGGTCAAGACCAGCGACAACTCGAAGCGAAGATCGAGGAGTAGCTGGAATCGCACCAGGGGGGCGAGTTCAAGAGGCGCGCGAAGGCGTCGAGATTTGGGGGGGGAGAGATGAAGATGCGGCGGACTGGGAGAAGGAGGAAACGGGGCCAGGTATTAGAAGAGTGAGTGAGTGCAGGCAGGCTGGGGTGGAGAGTGACCAGAAGGCCCAGCAAGCAACCCGGCGGCCAGCAAAAAAAAAGAGAGAAAAAGGCAGCCATTGGCGCTAGGCCAGGTTTGTTTGTTGGCCGGTGGAGACGGGCGTGGGGAGAGGATCATGGATGGATGGGAGGGTCCAATGATTCCGGCAAAGGCAGTGACGGATGCAGTGACAGGTAATACGCAAAAAGTATACGGTCGACCCCAGGGGGTTAAGATGGAGCGAAGAGAAAAAGGGCAATGAAGGATATTTACGTGAATCACTGGCAGCATCTTTTTTATGTGGGCTACATTGTAGTGCCTGTGGTGCCTGTGGTGCCTGTTGTACCTGTGGTGCCTGTGGTGCCTGTTGTGCCTGTGGTGCCTCGTGGTGCCTGTGCATTATGGCCGTGGGTGGTGTTACTTGGCACCTGCCTTGGGGCCCCAGGTGCCGGGTCACAGGTAACCAGGCACAGCACAGAAGGAACCTGGAGCACACACAGCCTGGCAGCGAGGCTGTACCTGTGTGCCTACCTGGACCTCTGTGCTGGTAACTGCCTGTCGATACCTTTTTTTTTTTTTTTTTTTTTTTTTTTTTTTTTTTTTTTTTTTGCTTTATTCTCTTGTCTTTATTTTTGCATCGCATTTCCGCGCTCACAACGGCCGGAGATGTTTATCTGCCCAGTTGCTGCAGGGATTCAGTGCGGCGTCAAGGTGCAGCCCAACGACGACCCGTGCTCCAAGTTGGTGCAGCACGCTATCGACTCGAGCGCAGCGCCTAAATGTTTACCTAGGTTCTAACTAGTAGGTATTTGCGAAGCTGGTAATGACGATTGCGAGGTAACAAACTTGGTGTCGCCGTTCATCTTGCCGTATTCCCTCTGTTGTTGCTGAGCTACCACCTATCCACGCAGCAACGTCAATGCCGTGTCTGGCATCAAAACATCGTGACCTGCATCTTGGCTTCCTGCTGTGCAACATCTACCAAGAGCCGAGTGCCACACTTGGCTGATTGCAGTGGCCTAGCCGACGGGATGGCGTTGCGCCAAAACTCGGCCGCCAGGAATGAAATGCTACACGCTGCTGGCAAAACCGTCCGGAACCAGTAGGTAATACAAGACTGCCCGCGCAATCCCCGGAGATTGACACGCAGCCCTCCCACAGAGGCAAGACGAATATGCCCGAGGCCGAGGGGGGGGAGAGAGAAAGATTCTTGTGGCTTGATGGTTTTCTTGTCTTGTTTGCTGGCATATGTACCTTACGCCCCTTTTTCTCCGACAAGACAAGACTTGCTTGCCTGCTGTACGTTATTAGCTTGTCTGTGAGTCTGTCACGCAAGCCGCCACAGGGCAGCTGATGGCCGTGACCTGCAGGTGCAGCTCAAGCAGACGGACGGACTGGCTCCGCGAGGCGAAAGTTGTGCGGCGCGCCGGCGCCGTTGTGCAGCATGAAGAAGCCAAGAAGTCTCAAGATGCCCCTGGCCTCTGCCCAGTCTAGAGGAAAGATGGGTAAATAAATTTATTTTGTAGTTGGCTCAATAGGTCGGTTTGTTTCGGTGGCCGGACAGAGAGTCCTCGTCAGAATTGTTATCAATCCCGATCAGTACATTTAACCGACAACGTGGCAATGGGCACCACCCTCTGCTTCGCTTTCCCACTCGGCTTCCCACTTTGCATCCTGCGACCGGGCCATCAGCCAAGCCAATGTGCCAACTTTACAACCAAAATCCAGCGCCATTTTGCCCATCTCAGCTTGCTCCTGGCGCTGTGGGGTACGCTAGGCCCGCACGGTACGAGCCTTTTCAGGGCAGCCTCCTGCTTGCCCACTGCTGCCCTGCCTCGGCCCTCTACCTTTACTTAGTACCTAGGTACATAGGTAGGTTCCTATTTAGTTACAGGCTACCAGTTGTTAGTTGTTACTTGCTCCGTCGCGACTTGGCAAGTTCCTATTCTTACTGGTAAATATTGATCAAAACCTCGAGTCAATATCGGTCATCTTATCTCGCTCATCCCAGCATGCTCACATCTTAATTCTTCAACCGCTATCGTCGCTGCTACCTGTAAAAGCATTTTGGCCAGTCTGTCCAAATCCACACAAGAGTCCCAGGACCGCCCTCATCTTGCCTCCTCGTTTCTTGTTGCTGCGCAAAGTGCATGCAGTGTCCCCTCGCCCTGCGTCTGTCATATCCTGGTCAGCTGTGTCCTACGTGCCATATGGCAGTCTAGGAAAAAGCCCCCCGCGTGTACGGATTAATGTTTGCAAAGAACTACTAACCCGCTTTGATTAAAAATAAACCATGACCAAAAAGTAATTAGAGAACTAAATATTTATGAGACTGATTCTCTAGTTAGTTACGTCAACCCTCTATGAGCAAATAGAGCACGGCCGTAACTAGTCGACCCATTCTCAGCTTCTCTAGACACACTTCTCAAGTTCTCACCAGCACAACCAGTAATCAATCCATAATATAAAGTTCTCTTGTACCTTCGCTTTGCCCACAACAACATAAATAGGAGGAACATGTCTTTTTGCTTGGGGCCAAAAGCCTAGTTATTGCGCTAGTAATAAATTTAGCCATGAAGCTGCACGCCGGTCGGCGGCGGCCATGGCTACGTAGCTACTATTCTCAATCCGTTTCTCTTGCAGAAGCCCGGTTCTGGTACCTGACCTGGGCCATCGTTTCTGTCTCCATCTACAACTTGGCTACTATTTTGGCGTCGTCACCACAAATACAACTCGTATACGCAAACCTTGTTAGGGCTTCCTCGCCGCACCCATCATGCAACAATGATCCAACCTCGACCGCATTTGGCTTTCCTCCCTTGATTTCAGGTAACAATCAAGCAAACTGGCAGCGGCCGCGGCCGCGGCCCGGATGGCACGGTGCGGCGCAGTATCAACACTCAGATCAACATGGATGGGGTTTGGCCACAACTTGGGTTATAACTTATTAGGTGGTCAACAACAATCGCTCGGAGCAACCACGTATTCGTAGCCGCCCGTCACTGCAGTTCAATGCATGAAGGGACAGGGAGCTTGGTCAATGCAGCGCAGAGTCCGCCGCCTTGTTTCTCTTGGCTGCTAAATATTACCTGAACGCTTCGTGGGACATTAATTATTAAAATTATTAAAATAGACGCCCTTTCGTATCCCGTGTGCACGTACGGAGTACTCGGTACACAGCTCCTTTGCACTGCCCTGCCACAGTGCCACCTGTCTCTCAAACAGAGCCCATCGCCGCCGCCCATGTCCCCCCCTGTCCTATCCGTGACCCCGGATGCGGCCCTTGACGATCCTGCCTAATTATAATCCGTACCAAACGAACAGCTCGTCCCCCGTCAAGTCTGCAACGCTTTCCCACCTGAAATGTACTGTAGTTACTCTTCTGGCCCGAGTACTATTTCTGGCTCGGATGCTTTGTTTTCTCACATTGCAGGCAGGCTAATAAGAGTGAGGCTGGAGACTTGACGGAAAGTCTCCGCAACCTAGTACGGGTGTTCCGTGTGCAGCAGCAACGCTGAGTCAAAAAGATGTACAGTTAAATAGTGTGTGTGATGTGCGAGCATGCATAGGGTCTTGTTTCCGATGCCAGTCGACAGACAAGACACAGATCTAAAGCCAAATACCGTAAAATCTGCAGTGCGGCTGAGGTAACGGGCGACTCCATCTCCGTACCTATTCAGTCAGGACTCGATCAGCGACTCGCCTGTCGAGCC
The DNA here is from genome assembly GCA_038367545.1 of Beauveria asiatica. Classification (NCBI taxonomy): domain Eukaryota; kingdom Fungi; phylum Ascomycota; class Sordariomycetes; order Hypocreales; family Cordycipitaceae; genus Beauveria; species Beauveria asiatica. The sequence goes on along the minus strand of JAAHCF010000109.1, from coordinate 6,480 downwards.
CGGGCTGCAAAGAGGCGCCGCTTTCCACGAGTCCATCAGAGACATGGCTGACAGCAAATTGTCATGCGAACGAACACCCAAGGGCCCAACAAGTTACAACACATTCTTGCCCTCCACGGACCACACTCATCCTCACCCAATGCCTGCTCTCGGTGCCTAGCGCCCCCAACCTCCCTCCCTTGTGTGACTCCCTTGGCATTGCGATTTGCAGCGGGATGCCGTCTGCTAATATCATCCACAGTTTGCCTGCCAACTACTCGGTACGTTCGGCGCTTTTCCAACCCTTGACTTCTTCCTTATTAGCAAGTTGTCACGAGAAACATCACCAAAAGAGGCCGCCGCCGCCGCCGCCGCCGCCTCCCCTGCATCGCCCGGGTTCCCCCATACGAGACTTATTAATAAACGGCTCTTCGTCGTGTCGTGGGAATTGTGGCTTGGATGACCGTGACCTGGGGCATTTTGGGATTTCTGCCAGGATCAAGTTCTTTCTTTTTTAATTGCAGTGGATACTGGTGGAATTGACTCTGGGCAAATCGTAATGCGCTATTCTGCAAGGAGGCACGCCCCAGTTCATCTCTCACGGTCTCACCCATGCCCTGTTCCTGGTTGGCGCTACTGCCAAAAATACTTTCCAGCAGTACGATACGAATAAAGGCAAGTATTCATGCACTGTATTTCTCCCATCACCGCAGCTCTGGCTTGTCAACTGGTTGAGTCAGCTGTCCAGCGCTTGCGGATGCCGGCATTTAATGTACAGTCGGTCCGCTGCGCGTCAGTGGCGGACCTTTATCGCAACGCCCAATGTCGAGATTTAGCTTTCCTACCCGTACTTTCATCGGCCAACGAGATAGTTGCTGATTGCGCACCCGTTGTTGATTACCCTGCCGCGTCTACCGCAAAACACACAGACTATCTATTTACCACCGCAACCTGGCATCTGCCAATACTTTGACGGGCCGTGATCTTCTACGATCCCTGCGGATGACGTGGGCTCAGCTATTGCTAGCGACGATAACTATCCCGGTAGCGGCTCCCCCATCCTGAAGTGACGTCGGATCGAATTCTCAACCTGGTTTCGTCCGGGGTGGTAAATTAAAGCCCATGACGCTCCTCCTCGCCCTCGGCCCTGTGCCACTTCCCGTCGCCGTGTGCAATCAAAGGGAAACCCTGCTTTCACATCACTCTTGTCTTGATCTGCATGGCGCATCTGACAAGCATTGAAGAAATTCTCCTGATGGGGCATTTCGAGTCTCCCTTTGTTTCGATTCTGCGTTGAATAATGGCCCGAGCCAAGTTAGGGTAGCACTTCGACTGTGGGACATTATCGACTTGATGATAATGCCGACTTGTATTATTCCATCCCTCGCGTGCCCCGTTGCCACATCAGTCCAACTATTGATATCACGCTCAGTTCATTTCTGGGGCGGTGTGTGAGATTGTGAGATCACATCGTTTAAATCGTGCAGGCGGCGCATCGCGAAATCGCAGTGGGCGTGAGACCGTGGGCCTGGCAGACCAATCTTGTCCACAGCATCTCACTTGCCAAGGGCAAGGGACAACCATGTAATAATCCTGTCACAGGAAACCTTGCCTGTTTCCAATTTCCGTGGCCAGCGAAGTAACGAAGTTTGATTACCCCTTCAGATCGAGTTGTGAGTGTGCGAAATATGCCACTTGATATGGTGCCGGTCTGATCAGTAGGCAGCGCATCCAGAACTAGCCCATATACATAACTAGGATGAACTGGCTTATATAGTAGCTTCTTTGCTTTCTTTGCATTGTTCGACAGTTTTTTACGTAGTGTATTTATATTTGTCCGCTAGGTCAACAGCGTTTTCGGCTCACGTCAGTTACGCAAACAGAAACTGAACAAGATTCCTACATAATACACAGTAAGGCAAGGCAGAGGAAGTAGAAACCTCTAGTGGTGCACACGAGTATTTTCGCGAAACAATCAAAATCAACGCTTCTAAAAACTGAAAACTTGCTGATTCAAGCGCTTCAAGGGTATCAGTGCCACTGTAGAGTGCTAGCTCCCCACACCGCCTTTCCCCATACGTTGAGATGCCTCATGCAATGGCTTATCAGGCGGCAGAAAAAAATTAAGACGGGTCGACCAGATTTGCGGTGGTGGTGGCATGCTGATACCGAACCTATCCAAGCTGCCCAACAACCGGAGAAACATGGCGGAAACCACACCCCTGCCCGAAGTAACCCAGGCTGAGAAGCCCTTGGGTATGAGAAAGAATGGTAGGTTCCTCACGAGCGTGCAGGAGTGCTCCAGCACTAACTTGGTGGCCAGGCAAGCAGTGGCATGCGCCGAAAAAGGCTTTCCGCCCGACCGCAGGCCTGACCTCGTACGAGAAGCGCACCAAGGAGCGCACGCTCATGGCGCAAATGAAGGCCAAGGAAAATGAAATGAAGACGGAGAAGAAGGAAGAGCGCCAGGTACGAAGAAAGCGTCCGGCGCACCTTGCACGCTGGCCATAACTAACCATTTGTAGCGCAAGGTGGATGCGATTCGCGAGAAACGAGCCAAAAAGGCAGAAAAGGAGAGATACGAGAAACTGGCAGAAAAGATGCACAAGAAGCGTGTCGAGCGTCTCAAACGAAAGGAGAAGCGCAACAAGCTCATCAACTCTTGAGCAGCTACGTCACAAGCACTCAACCAGACCGACGACGCCGAGGTACCGACAATTGCGCTTTCGGGGCAAGGTCTCTGCCATACCGGATGCCGAATTCTCGAATAGCTTCCTCTCGCTGCAAGGTATTTCTGGACCTGACGCCGCCGCCACCGGCGCAGAATAACTTTACTTGGGCGAGATGTGGAGGGGTGAGTCAAAATGGAGACCTCATTCTAGTTAGTGAGCCGCTGCAGGCGCTCGAATCGACGTGTGGTATACTGATACGATGCATTCCGTACGGTTATGGGAGTTTCTCTCTGTTTTTTTCTTTTCTTCCTTCATCTTGTTTTGACGTTGACACGTACATACATGGGAATCACAAAGGCAGGCGTTGGGCATGTTCTGCAGATTTTTGGGGCATGCGGAATGAACAATACAAGAATGCGAAGACTAAAAATAGAAATTCCAATCTTGATGAATTGAAGATGAGCGTTTCATTTTCAGTTACGAATTACTTGTTAGCCAAAGCTAGTACAAGTATGTAATTATGCCTGGGCTGAGACAGGCCTGGCTGCTTTGGCATGTGAAGACATGAGACTGGTCTCCGCCGCCACCAGGGTACCTGGGGAGGGATGGTCATTCGGATTCTAGAGCAGCAAGCTCCGCTGAACCCAAACCTTTTCTGTATCGAGAACAAGGCATCTGCAACGCAACGAGCAATTAACCACCGGAAAAGCAGCACGAAAAAATCGTATTGGTCGCATAGACACTGTCTCGGGGGCGTCGGGCCACGCAGACGCCGCGAGTCTTGAGTCTCCCAGGACAAGTCAAATCATGTCCAGCACAAATGGCGCCGCCTCGCCCCAAAAAACGACATCGCCAACGCGGCGCCATCAGATCAAGCGGTCGCTCTCCGAGTTTACATCCCCGGGCAAGTCTGGCCGACGCAAGGACCGCCTAGGCAACGGCAACTACGGTGAAGGAAGCGCCGTGACGGGCAGCAGCGGCAACCGTCATCTTCGCCAACCGCATCTCGCTCCGGGCGGCGACGCTCGGATGTCTCTCGACATGTCGCATGGCAGCAACTTCTCCCCTGCCATGAGTCCTGATCAGAGCCGGCGAGGCAGCGTGCTGAATTCACAACTCGCACCACCGTCTGCCAGGGAGAACAAGGACAGGGAGGAGGAGCAAAGAGCGAGCTCCTCAGAGAGTCGCAATGCCCAGCTGCGGAAAAATCAGGCGAGAATCGCTGGCAGTACTGAGTGCGTTCTTGGGAAAGACATGGCGTGTTTTGGAGTAGACAGTGGCTAACTAACAAGCAACAGGACCCTGACGCAGTCACTCGTCGAACTCAACGACTTGTCGGCCAATGCCTCTCGACAACTCGACGATGCCTACTACGCTGTGCTCGAGAAGATGAGCGCTTTGCACTCTACGATTACGTCGCTCAAGGGGCTGGCCGAGACGTCGCACGCAACATATGACACGTTTGAAAAGGACTCTCGCGGGCTGGAGAACCAGATTGCGACGCAGCTGGGCGCCATGGGTCACTTTCAGAACCACCAAACAAAGGTGGCATCACTGCAGAAGCGCATCAACAAGGGCCGCGCCAGGGTCAAGGCTCTGAGCGACCGGGTGGACACGGTGCGGCAGCGGATTGAGAAGTGGGAGCGCGCGGACCGCCAGTGGCAGGAAAGCACGCGGCGCAGGCTTAGGATTATCTGGTCCGTCATGTCGGTTGCTGTGCTGGTGCTGATTGCCCTCATGTGGACGGTGAGCAGCTCCTCGCATGACGCGCGGGCGCCGGGCGCCGGGCCAACAGACAACCTGGGCCGCGCCATTTCGATCCTCGAGCCGTTGAACGCCTCCGATTCGAGGCAGCCGCCGGGGCCCGAAGGCACGGAAGCACAGACGAGGATCCAGTGGAAGACGCCTGCGCGGGGAAGGGATCGCTTGCGTGCATTCGACGAGCTCTGAAGAAGGACACGAATCAGATGACCCGGGTCTTGTTTCAGTCTCAAGTTGGGAAATGATGATGTCGAAAAGAGTAATTTTATTCGATATTGACAACCCCGCTGCTCGTTACAGCGTTTGGCGCCGGGGGTCAGCCTCTTCGGCGGCGCCGAGCTGGCTGCACGAGGGCAAGATAGGGCTGTAGCGAAACGTCGCGCGCTGGGCCACGGCCACGGCCACTACCACTGCCATTGCCACGGCGGAGTTGAGCTGGAGTTGTCGGGCTGCCAGAGGCGCATCGTGGAAAGCCATTTCAGCGGCATGTGGGGAAGTACCGTCTGTTTATCATTGTTTCGTCGCATCTTGCATAAAGCGTCATCTATTTCTTAGGCGGAAATGAGGTCATGTTCTAGGCCTTTGCCATCAACCTTTGATGGGCCGTATATACTGCATACTATACCCCTTTGTGTGTTAACACATTTCGAATTGAAATTACGAATAAGAGGCCTCGAGGCAGATAATTGTCAATGTTGCGTGTGAGATTACAGGCCATGGCCGGTGCGTCTTATTTGTCTTTACATGTGAACAATCTCGTAAAGTTGCAGGTACGGGAGCGTATGAAGCCACCTAAATAATAGTTAACTAGTTGGTTGCATGAGATGCAAAAATTCCCACATGTTGCGCAAGGGACTGGCTATTATGCCTTGTCAGATTGCTTGACGCATCTCGGCGTCTACATGCCTGTGCATGTTGGGCATGGCAGCGCGTGCTCGACTTTTTTTCCCCTTTGGGCACTGATTGACCGCAGCTACTTGCGTGACTTGAGACTAGTTACGCGGGAAGGCAGTGCAGGATCAAGACGCGAATAAAGAGAATGACGAGCACCGAGGACCACATTGTACACGTCGTTGTCCCTGGCTCTCCAGTCCTTGTCTGCGGCCGGCGCACTGCCCCCCAGGTGCCAAGGGCGCGTAAGCTTGGCCGAGCCACAGCGCTTTTCGTCTTTTCGAATGCCCCAATTGGGCGGAAGTGAACAGGCACAGAGAGGACTTGGGCGAAATCCGCTTTATTTGATGGTCAGTGGCGAGCATGTCATGGGATTTGGTGAGTTTGGCAGTTCCTGGGCGATGATTAGCAGCCGGACTGCAAACGGGCGCCGGAGTTGGGCGCCGGGCGCAACCGAGCCTGGCAATGGGGGGCATGTTGGCCGAGCCAGAGGGCGGCTAGCGCAAAAGGGCATTAATTCGGGATTGAAAGTTGGCCGACCGTGTTTTGGCGGTAATTAGTGCGAAAATTCGGCTATTCCCCTTACGAGGGAGGGCGAATCGATTGTGACATGCCTGATGCTGTCCTGTACGAGGCATGTGCGGATGACAAAGGGGGCTTGGAGCTGTAATATGCAGCCGTTGTGAAGGGACGCTAATAACAAAGCCTGCTGGAGGACGTCATAGCCATGTAGACTCTCGATGTGGGATGACGATGGGCATAGTTATGCGGCCCAAAGGCAAACAGGGGGTGAGAAAATGCCGACGAGGGTTGGCAGGCCAAGTTAAAAACACCAGTGTCGATTAACACTGAAAATGTATTCTTCAAATAACTGAACTGTCGGAAAGAAGAAATAGTATGAAAAGAGAAGAGAAGACGAAAGTAGTCGCATCAAGCTTATTACAAAGGTCCAAGATATTTTAGAGACGAGGCGAGACAATGGGCGCCGCTGGCCGTACTGGTATGACCCCCCACTTCAACCCCCGCTGTAACCGCCGCAATGCAGTAAAACCAGCCACATCTATGAGGGGCAGACTCGGGCTGAGCAAGGTGCTGGGGCAGGCGCTGTCAGAAAGCTTCCCCAGCTTATTACGCTCCCAGTTCGCCGCTTCATCGCCAAGGGTTTTTTTTTTTTTTT
>JAAHCF010000108.1:0-67710 GCA_038367545.1 Beauveria asiatica | reverse complement strand
TAATTATATTTTATTTTATATTAATAAATTTTAATATTTAAATTTTATTAATAATATAATATTTATTATAAAATTTATTTATAATTTTAAAAAAAATATTATAAAAATAATATAATATAATATAATATTTTTAATTAATTCTATTTAAGTCTTTATTAGTTATTTTTAGTATATTTAGTTTTCTTATATTATATTATATATAATAAAATTTAATAAGAATTTATATAAAAAATTAATAAAATAAAAATACTAAATTAGTATTTTTAATAACTAATTTAGTAATTCTTTATATTAATACTAATTACTAATTAATTTAGTATTTTTTTAGTATTTACTAAATTAGTATTTAGTATATAAAATCTATACTAATACTAATTAATTTAGTAATTAATTAGTAAATACTAAAAATACTAAAAATACTAATTTAGTAACTAAATTAGTACGTACTAATTTCTAACCCTGGGTATTGGTATAACTATTAGCAGGAACAAAGAGATGTCGTATGCACACGCCCACACGCCCACACGCCCCAAGGGGTGTTTTCATGACGGAGCTTCGAGACTTGCCATGCGCTTCGGGACAGCCTTCCGCAGTTGGCAGCCAGCTTGTTAGTACCCTGTGAATAAGCAGTGAAATCGGTGACAGGCAGGCCACTGAAACCGCTAAAACAAAGCCTATGCATGCACTTGCGTCGACAGCAGGCAGGACCACAGATCGCCGACGCCACGCAACCCTGACCAGCTGAGTCGGCTACAGGCAGGGGGGTGAAGATTTAAAGCTTCGCGGCAGCGCGATCAGGGTGAGCGAGAGTGCTAAAGAAATGTCAGTGAATATTATAATAAAATGGCAGATATAAGCCTCACTCGGGAACACCTTCACCCAGTCGCCGCTTTCGTGCAGCTGATATTGATGGATCAGACGATGAAAGAGTCTCGAGTCGTCTGTCCACACACGCCCTTGACGTCCGGGTGGAGGAACGGCGAAAATTACGACTGGCTCGAGCGCCTTCTAGAAGAACAATGCAGGCTGAGAGGCGACCCGCGGTCCCTGCCAATACTCGACCAAACTTTAAAATCATGACTGCAATAGCGAGATGACCCAGTCACGAAGATTGATGATGAGAATAGCATGGGCTGACGAGTTGGAAAGATGGCGGCTGTTTGGTTGCTGCCGGACAAGGCGATGCGCATTGACCACTCTCGCTGTTGGCTTGCCAGCTGCCAACGGCCGGCTCCTGTTCATTGACCAAGATGCATTGCTCTAGGGCGCTGCTACAGCACTACATGATCCAATATAATCTCTCAAGCAGACTTTTGTACCCTTATTATTACGCTCAGCTCGTTCCTTGCTTCGCTCGAGCACCTCGATTGTGACCTTTGCGTGGCACTTGTAGATGGTCCGGCGCAAAGCTAGCTGACTTGCTTCGCGTTGCAGTTCATGTGGTTCTGTGTCAATCCTGTCTGTCTTCTAATTCATGTATAGGACACAGCGATACTTGGTCCATACGTAGGTATGACGTGACTGCTGTGGCCATTGAGCCTTTCTTGCGGACCTTTCGCTGGGAGAAGACTATGATGGAAAGCCCGTTTATAAGCGTCCGCTTTGGCCAAGCAAGTCATCTGGCATCCGGCATTGACTGACAATAGCACCTGCTCAAAAATGCCATTGATGACTTCTTCTCTTGCTCTCATACCATTTCCATTTTACACTCCCGTGCCCCGCGCGACGGGAGAGTGCCATCCTTGTGATAGGCGTTGGCCTGGCCCACGCCCGCGTGTCGTCCCCGCCTTCCAACACGTTTATGCGAGCACGCTAGTCGCCATGCTCGTCGCGGACCTGCAGATCTCCAGACTTGTTCTCGAGTTAGCCTGCGTGCCGACTTCAGTATCGCGAGCGAAGCTGTCGAGACAGGCAGTCAAGATGCTAGCGAAAGTTTTGGTACCTATCAATGAAGTCGCACCTCCTACCATATCACTTCCGGTTCAAATGATGGGGAGCAGGAACACAACCTATAGCTGACACACACATCAAAGACCACCTAGTTGAATTCAGCAGCACAAGTAACTCGGTGTAAGTTTTCTTTTCTCAACGTGAATCCATCCAACGACATCCTCCACTGGGTATAAGTCGTGGAGAGGGGAAGCGTGTTGTTGGCTCTTTTGGCCGCCAAGTCAACTCCTACCCGGTGCTTCCGGCGGCCAAGCTCTCCAAGGTGCGAAATGGTGACGTCGTCTAATGGCATAAGACACTAAACCCCCCATATAAGTGCTGGACATCAGGCCATTTCAACTCAGAGGTGAGCATTAGGCGCTGCGGTAGTCGAACGAGAAGCTTTGTGAAACATCACTGCAACGTTTCGTACCGGAACCAACCCGAGCAACGTGCTGGTGTTTAGACACTCTGCATTTGGCGACGAGCGGATACTTTGGTATCCACGGTCGTAAGCTCATTCCAGACGTCTCATCGACTTCTTCCAATAGTATCGGTAAAACTACGAATAAGGCCATTATCAAGACCTACAGCCTGAGACCGGACCAACAACGAATTGTATCGGTTGCAAGCACAAGGCCTCGATATCCAAATTCAAGATATTATCGCAGTCAATTATGACCGCAAACATCGTTGGTATGAATTGATTGTTCCAGCATCATGCCCGCAAATGGCTGTTGGCGCATCGGCTGCCAGTGGGTTGGACTGATCGTGGGACTCCTTATCGGCACCCCATACTATACACACAAGGCTGATGCGGGAATCGAAATGGTTCGCAGACTGCCCGCAGAGGTAGGGGAAAGGATGTCGACAAATATTTACCCTCTTGCATGTTTTAGATTTATTATGAGGGACGAACAGGCCCAGCCTTTCAGCCAGCGCCGCCACTCTCTCCAGACTCCACGGCGGAACAGATGACGGGACGTCCCCACGACGGCACGAGTCAGAGCATCCAATGGTCAAATTTTCACCCTTCAACTCATTGATCAGGTACCTCAAGGGCGTATCGTTTCAACACGCCGGTAATTGTAATCGCAACAAAAGACAAATCATGGTCCCATGGCACTGCGCCTATCCGGCTAAACCTCCCAAATTATTCCTTCCAACGCCGCAAGTCAAGAATCCACCCATTAGAAAAAGACTGACCGAGATACAAGACCGAACAACGTCTGCTGGTATATAGAACTCGCCGCATTATAGTATAGAAACACGAAGAAACAGAAACTGCATTGGTGCAGTTTACATGCCTACGGCAATGTCCATGGGCTCTGGCGCCGCCGTCGAGCCGTCTCTGTCTTGCAAGTCGCGTTCCTCCTCCATCAACTCAATTATGCTGTCTAGGTTATTATCAAAGCTCTCGCCGTCCTTAGGATCCAGACAGCGCTTTAGCAGCTTGCGATATTTTTCAATCTTGTCGCCGACGCCGACCATGCTGAGGGCGTCGACGTATTCCGTCTCGGCCATGCGCTGCTCCGCGAGCATGTGGCTAAGCTGGCGGGCCAAGCTGAGGCGCTCCTCGTACGACTCATCCTGGCTGCCGTCGCCATTGATGCGAGTCAGCTCGCCGTCGACGGCCTGCGAGATATGCAGGCGGTTTTGGTGGGTAATGAGCGACAGGACCTGGTGTTTGGCGAGGTTGGCCTCGTTCATAATCTTGGTGGCGACGTCGTCGGGCTCTAGTTGCTGCTCTAGCTCGGCGATTTGCTGATGGGCAGCATGGAGCTCCGCCTGTGTGTTGTTGAGTATACGCTGGGCTTCCGTTTCTGCTTTATTCTTTTCATTCCACTCCTCGTCGTAGCTCTCGGCCAAGTCGGAAAACTTTTCCTCAATCAGAGGAGCGATGCGAGACTTTACGGTGGTTGCAGCAGCAGACTTGAAGAGATGAGTCTTCTTCTTGGAAGGCTTTTCGGCGAAGACGTCCTTGAAGGATGCGTGCCTCTGGGAATCAGGAGCATATGGCGATGAGGAGCGCTGTGGCCCACGCTCCTTCTTGGAAGCATTCAGCTCCGCGATGAGATCCTCAGCTCGAACGCCTTCATGGTTAGGGATGTCAGATGATGCGTTGCGACCGAGCAGGGCTCGAATGCACTTGCGTGCATTTCTTTGGGTTGCCAGATGCAGAGCAGTGTTACCGTCGCTGTCTTGCACATCGAGCAGCTGCTGGAAAGCACTCTGTTCCATGGTCTCCTGCAGACGATTGAGAATAATGTCCAGGTAGTAGCGTGAACATGATGGGCTGAATACACGACCATTCTTCATGACCGCCGCGTGGTGAATAACGGTGCATCCAGAATTGTCTCGGGCTTCGACAGTATCAAGGAGCTCCTTCATGACGGCAGGGAATGTCTGCTTCTCATAGCAGTTGGTAAAATTGACGGATCGCATGAATGGGGTCTCCCCGCGAACGTTCTTGACTGCAATACCGGCATTGAACTTTTTGAGCTGCCGAACGACATCGACATCGCCCATGGCGCAGGCCCAGTGCAGAGCGGTGTGGTTCTCGGCGTCAATGAGCCAATTGGGCTGAAAGTTGGGCGGAGGATCAGGCTTCACTGCAGGTTGCTCATTTCTGGAGAGTAAGAAATAGTCCAGAAGCTCGTCGCCATACATGGCGTGCTGTTGTTCCGTGAGATCATTCAAATGCTCTTCTCTCTTGCGCTTTCTGTGACCGGTAGATATGTGTGCCAGGTCGTAGCGATCCTCCTCCGCCATATACGATGCCGAGGCTATGGTGAGGTTATCAGGCGTGTCATCTTCAGCCATTACGGCGTCGGTATTTTCATAGTCATCGCGCATGGGGACAGTGCCTAGAACGTCAGCTGAAGCTTCGCGATGGAATTTTCTGAGCTTACTGGCACCCCATTTTGGCAGCGGAGGTTTCACTTTGGGCTGTTTGGGTTTGCTGGCATGCCGAGGAGCGGGAGGAGGGCTCTCGTTGCCGGGTACATATTCGAAAATGGGCCGTAGGCGGTCGTATGCGCTGTGTCGATGAGCAAGAGCCTCGCCGCTTTCGAGGGGAATCCAGGTTCCTGTTTCGCGTGAGTAGCGTCCGTGGTGCCATGTGTCTAGCACTGACCTTGGTATTTGCCGTAACCACCCTGAATCTTCTCGTGCACGTCCTTTTGAACGTCGCGCTCCAGAATTCTCGTTCGGGCAGGCTTGTCGAAGCCAGCGGCTTTCAAGATATGGGTGGCATTGATCCAGTCATCATGTCTCCTTCGCATAACATGTTCCTTGAATTCAAGTCCGAATTGATATTCGTAGACGGGGATCTGGATGGACAATTAGCGATGTTCGCGGCAGGACGCCAGGTATTTGATGCTCTGAGAGGAGACCGACTGCACCAGCAGACAGGTCAGAATGTACTCACACCACTGTATGTGGCACTGTATATGCCCGGGCCAGTGGGAGCTGGCGGTGCAGCCTTGACCATTTTGTCGTCGCAACAGGGTTATGGCAGGCACTATACAGATGCTGGAAAGGTGAGGGAATCGAACAACGGGCGCGTGCCAGCTGAGAGCTGCCGGCGTTGAGTCGAGAGAACAATGGCAAAAAAAGATGCTGTTGGCAGACGATGTCAAACTTGGGATCCAGTTCGTCCAGGCGTTAATTGCTCTTTTAGTCGTGATGCAGGGCTCGAGGTCGAAACTATGCAAAACGCTGGCGGCACGTCGTCGACGCGGTTCGACGAGGGAGAGACGCGCATCGACGCGAGCCCAGGTTTAAGTGGTTCGTGCCTGAGGCGCGCCGTCTGAGGAGAGGTGCACGTGATGTGACATGCAAGACCTCCTGAAGGGGCGGACCGTAGGTAGCCCCAATGGGCCCAACGCCAACGCAAGTGGCTCTTGAGTCTTGGGCGGGAAGCTCCCCTGGCATGCCATAGGTCACCATTGACCAAGAGACGAGACAATCCCCGGAAGAGAAAACGAATTTACCACAACGCGGCTGCCGGAACCCCCTTGGAACGACATTTGCGACTATTAGCATTTGCGACAACCATTGCAGGTTTACATACAGCTGTTTGCTGCAAGTGGGCTGTCAAGTTCCCGAAAAGGCGGGATTAGCTCTGAGGCCTAGCTCTTCTGGCAGACCCAGCGAAGTGGCAGAGGGTTGGGGATTGGCACACGACAGAAACGACGACACAATGACGGAGATTTTACACAATGCACCCATTGTGCTGGATAATGGGTCAGGCACGATACGCGCGGGCTTTGCGGGCGAAGACCTGCCAAAGTGCGTGTTCCCCTCGTGGGTTGGGCGGCCAAAACACCTGCGCGTGCTAGCGGGTGCGCTGGAGGGCGACGTGTTTATTGGACAAAAGGCAGCAACCGACTTGCGAGGGCTGCTAAAGATTCACTACCCGTTGGAGCACGGCATCGTGACGGACTGGGACGACATGGAGCGGATATGGGAGTACGTTTACGGCGAGGGGCTTAAGACGCTGAGCGAAGAGGTGTGTGGACTCGGAAATGAACAAATGGTAACGGCAAATTGCTAACAGGCAGAAGCACCCCGTCCTTCTCACAGAACCTCCTCTGAATCCCAGAAGCAACCGCGACACGGCGGCGCAGATCTTATTCGAGACGTTCAACGTGCCGGCGCTGCACACGTCGATCCAGGCGGTTCTGTCGCTGTACGCAAGCGGACGTACGACGGGCATCGTGCTGGACGCTGGCGACGGGGTGTCGCACGCGGTGCCGGTGTATGAAGGGTTCGCGATGCCGAGCAGCATTCGCCGTATCGACGTGGCGGGCCGCGACGTGACGGAGTACCTGCAGACGCTGCTGCGCAAGAGCGGCTACGTGTTTCACACGAGCGCGGAGAAGGAGGTGGTGCGGTTGATCAAGGAGACGGTGTCGTACATTGCGCCAGACCCGAGAAAAGAGGAGCGCGAGTGGCTGGGTGTCAAGGCCAACGACTCCAAGTATGCCGAGTATACACTGCCCGACGGGCACAAGCTCAAGGTAGGTGGATGCGGGGTGTGCAATGATGACGATGATGCAGAGGGACTGACAGGGGCTAGATTGGGGCCGAACGATTTCGAGCGCCAGAGATTCTGTTCGACCCCGAAATTATCGGGCTAGAGTACCCCGGCGTGCACCAGATTGTGGTGGACGCCATCAACCGGACGGACCTGGACCTGCGCAAGTCTCTGTACAGCAATATTGTGCTGTCGGGGGGCAGCACGCTGACCAAGGGGTTCGGCGACCGTCTGCTGACGGAGCTGCAGAAGCTGGCAGTCAAGGACATGCGGATCAAGATTTTCGCGCCGCCGGAGCGCAAGTACTCGACGTGGATTGGCGGCAGCATTCTGGCCGGCCTAAGCACGTTTCGCAAGGTACGCAACCGCACTTGCCGTTTGATTTGGACCGTACTGACTGGGGGCAGATGTGGGTGAGCATTGACGACTGGCACGAGAATCCCGATATCATTCACACCAAGTTTACGTAAAGAGGAAGAGGGCTCTCCCGTGGCAGGTTGCGTGAAGAGGATTCCCCCCCCCTTTAGCGCGTGGGACATGGGTAGTGCATGGAAGCAAGCATGCATTGGACAATCAGACATAACTGTACATTTAGAAGACATGGGGCGAAACAAGACGAGGGCTGGGTCATTTTGTTTTGGCAAAGGAAGATTAATACGATACCCTGAGTTGTAAGCGGCGATGCTGTGAATCAATGTGACTTGTATGGAGATGGGTGGCCAAGTGCTCATGGCGACAGTTGTGACTATGCATGGATACAGTTCACATTCAAAAGGTAAACAGAAGTTGTTACTTGGCGTAGAATGGCGCCATTGAGAAGTAATATTAATATTGAGAAAGAAGTGTTTTGGGGTATGGTCTGGACAATTGGCAACTGTGTGTGCGTTTTGCGTGCTACTGGAGCCCGACTCCACTGACCGAGTTCCATGCCCTCCGCTCGGTGTTTGTACCTATCAATGCATTGTTGTATGTACGTGTGTGTTGTGTGTGTGTGTGTAAATGAACAAGTAAACATTTTTTGGTTTCCCGAGCCCGAAACGCCTTGTGCTGAAATATACAGAATTGTGAGAGTTTGCAGACATGTTTCATTATAAACAGTCGTATATGTTGGTCGTAAAGAAAAAAAAAGGTCTTCCGCTACAAGGACACACGTCAAAAAGAACGACTCTGGTCCAAGAAGCAAGCGCATCCAGTGCAACTGATAGACGGGGAGAAGGGGGGAGAGGGGGGGAAAAGGTCTCAAGAGCGAGAAAAGCTGCCGCTGACGCGTGCCGCCCACCCCTTTGCCCTCTCGGCGACGCTGCTGGCGGCGCTGCTCCCGCTCAGCAAGCTCGCGTCGTCGTCGGCGTAGGCGTAGGCGTTGCCGGCACCGCCGCGGCCCGCATAGCCAACGGGATGGCGGTCACGGGCTGCGGCGCGGCGCATGTCGAGCTGCAGGTCGTGGGCGGCCGAGGAGCGCGCGCCGGGGTCGAGGGCGCGCATGTTGCCGGCGCCGCCGACGCCTGAGGAGACGATGCGCGGCGTTGAAGCGGTGACGGCGGGCACGGAGGAGGATGAGGAGGAGGAGGAGGGTGTGGAAGAGGTGGCTGTGGATGTGAGGCGGTGGGCGTTGCCAGCGCCGCCGCGGCCGGTGAGGACGTATGATGAAGGCATCGTGAGGGGTGTGTGTAAGTGGTGGTGGTTGTGTGTATCGAGGTCTGAAGTGCGTGGTCTGAGTTCAATGGAATGACAAGACGATATCTTTGTTGAGGATGTGAGAGTTGAATAGTATAGGTCAACGCTGTACGTTTTGCAAAAATGTTCGTGGAGAGCAAAAGGAAAGAGAATAAGTGTTCCTACAAAAGAGGAATCCGTCGTCGTTTATTAAGAAGCGTACTTGTTCGAGCCACAGCGGTCGTGGGCGGCCCACGGTAGCTGTTGACCTTGGAGCGGGGCCTGCCGAGCCAAGCCAAAGGAAAAAAAAAAAAAAAAAATTAGGTCTGATGACCTGCTGGAAAAAAAAAAAACAATTCCCCCCACCTCCTGGAGTCTGCCGTCATGTACCTCAAGCCCGTCACACACACCCACAAGGTACCTTGACTCGGACAACATTTATTCGTTGCGCTATTACGTTATTTTTGGCGCGCCGTCAACCCATTCCGTTTCCAGGTCACGACGCTGGGTCTCTTTTTTTTTTCTTGCAAAACCTGAGAGTGGGCGGTGGGGAAGGGGGAAAGAGTAAAAAAGTGCCCGTCGTCCAAGCAGAGTGCTGAACGGCACCACACGCCCAAATGTCAACTTGCGGTTGCCAGTTTTTTTCTTTTTTTCTCTTTTTTTTTTTCTTGGGCTGTCGCATATGGAACCGGCAAGGGCAAGCAGGTCAACTTGCGGGCATTCTAGAATGCGGAAAAACTGAGACGGAACTGACGTTCCACTGCCTAGAAAAAAGGTCATGAGCGAAAGAGATCAAACAAAACTTCTTGTTGGCTGGCTAGCTGGCTGGCGGCTGGGTCACGCGGGGGAGGAAAATTCGCTAATAAAAGAAAACCGAAAAGAGGGGCTCGCTCCCTTGAGGCTGCTTTGCCTGCTTTGCCTGCTTTGCCTGCTTCGCCTGCCTAAATACAAGGGGATGGATGCCTGAGCCTGATGCACAATTGCTTACGTTGTCTCGTCTTCTCTGGTAATGTAATCTCTCATCATCGTTCCCTCAACAGACTACGGATATTTACTACCACAATCTCAATCTTTCTACGCACGACACGCAATGGCTGGTATTTGTTTAGCGAGTTTTGCGCAAAAACCTAACGTTAAGACCAAATCAACTGCCTTGTAATGCCCCCCCGCCGCCCCCTGTAAAACTTTTTCTCCCTGGCGCTTCGACAACCCAAGAAAACGCGGGGAAGAATGCAGCCACAAGCCCACTGTTTGGGGCGCAACCCCCCCACCTAGACTTGCATTTGCGTGGCCAGATGACCTGTGTTGAATGCACGGCGCAAAGCAGAACGGGTTATTCACTCGTGCATGTATTATTAGAAGCCCATTCAGGAAAGCCAATTTGGCGCTGTCAAGCAAACGTCTTTTCTAGTGGCTGGATCATTGCTATTCCACTCTGATCGGCAGCCTACCTAACGCTCGCAGATTCTGCTTGTCTCTCTCTGTCCATGCCGATGCAGACCTACACAACGGCCATGGCTGACAATTAACGACACATCCAAATTCAACAAGAGCACAATCAAACATCTAGATTAAGCTGGTTGATACTTTCCAACCCTGACCCTGCAACGCCAATATACTGATAAACCGAAAAAGAGAGCGATCAAAGATACAAAGTTAATGGCAAATCTAGAGGGCCATTTCCGCTATTTGCCCAAACACAAAAGAAAAAGAGTTAAATGCCAACACTCATCCAACCAAACATGCCTAGCGACGCACTTAGCAGCACAAATGTTATGATACCAGCTCCCGCACGGTCCGCCGTTGTAATCGGCTTAGGATCCTTGTGATAGGCGTTGGCCTGGCCCACGCCCGCGTTGGGGTCGCTCTTGGATGTGCCGCCCGTGTCGGCCGTCACCGCCGGCTTCGTATTGGCGTACAGGAGCGAAGACACAGCCGCCACGGCATTCATCTGCTGACTGGCCCCCGAGTTGGGCGGGTCAGGAGCCTGCCACGCACCCGACTGCCAGTAGAAGCCGCACTGTCTGCCACCCTCGCCTCCCGTACACTGTTTGACGCACGCCGCAGCCGACTTTTTGAGCACCGGCAGCACCTTGTCCGCAATGTACGGCGCCATCTGTGTCGACGCCGACCACCACCGGTGTAGATAGCCCTTGAACGACAACATGTCCGTCGTGCACGTCTTGACGCCCTCGCACGCGGGCTCGTACGCAATGTCTTCTTTTGGGAAGAAGTGTTCCAGACCGTGCTTCACCAGACCGTCGACGCAATTCTTCCACTTTTGCGCTCCCTCTGTGTGGTTGTACATGTATGCGCAGCCCTGCAGGAAGACGGCATTGTTATACGAGAATTCAACTTTGTTAATGTCGGTGCAGTTGTGCTCGACATGGCCACCATCGTAGATGGCGTACGTTTGAGGATCAATGTAGCCGACACCCGTGACCCAGTCAAACGTTTTTTCGGCCCAGTCTAGGTACGTCTGGTTTCCGGTATAACGGCCCAGGCGGGCGCCCATGTTGAAAAAGATGCCATTTGCAATCGAGTTCTTGTAGTCGAAGCCGTTATTGGCAAATGGAATCTGCCATCGAAGACCGCCGTTGCATTCCGTGTCGTGTCGGGAAGGGCTGGCCTGCGTGTTCCAGACAGCCTGGGCCAGAGCGAGCCATGAGGGCTTGTCCGAAGGCGGATCTGGAAACTTGACCTCGGCAGCGAGCATGGCCGACATGCCCCAGAAGCCCTGGTCGTCGTTACCCAGAGAGGCCGTGTAGTTGTTGGGCATGTATGCCTTGTTCTCGCCGACCTGGAACTGCATCGCCTGCATGATTCGGTCATTGTAGGTTGTGTCGCCGGTTAAATGCCAATAATCAATGAGCGTCCCCCACATGGCACCTCCAATCCACCAGTAGTAGGGCCCAGCTGGGGGCGGACCGGGAAGAATACCGGGAACCTGGCCGGGCTCGTCTCCGTGATAGTGCTTGAGCAGGTCCTCGGCCATCTGGGAGGCCGTCTTCTTGATGGCATCTGCATGTGTTAGAGGCGGTAGCGCATGTAGGTTTACGGGTGTGCTAACCGTCGCTGTCAATGGAATAAGTATTCTGGCCGCTCGCGAGCGACAGCAGCGCCGTCGCAGCCGCCGCGGTAGTAAGCGTCTTCATATCTTTGATTAGAGGTCTCGTTGGAGGATGGTCATGAAGCCCGGCCTCGGCCAAGGATCGGGGGCGACGGATTCGAGGGCGGCAAGTGTAGCGTAATACGGTGTCAAGCGTTGCGATGATGGCCTTTTGTTGGTCAAGGGGTGCGAGAAATCGTGTTTGCGTCGGCGAGGCGAGGCGAGGCGAGGTGAGGCGAGAGTGGCGCGGCACTTGACAAGGGGGTTTGCCAAGTGACCAAGGCTGAAGAAGAAAGGGCGACAAGGGAGGAGAGAGCGGCTTCCTTGTGTCGAGTAGCAGCAAACAGCGACGCCAGGTCGTGATGCTGAAATGGATCAAACGAGGGAAAGCGAGCGGTAAAGGGTTTGATGATTGAAGATGAAATCTGGACGTGATGGTCGTGCCAGTTGGGGACGTGGGAGGGGGGGAATCGTAGTGCTCGGAAAGGGCCAACATCCGGTACCTGCGCCAGATGGTGAGTGGCAGAGGGCGGCCTACTAAGGTATTTAGGTAGTTAGAGCGTTATTAGCCAGGGGTGAGTTGGCTGAGGCTAGAGCGTTGGCTGGCTTGAGCCTTGGTGTCGGTGGAGACTTGAACACAGGGGTCTGTCCCAGCAATGCGAGTGATTGTTGTTATTAGAAACGGATAGTTACAGGTCGTCAGAGATCAATTGATTTCGAATAAAGAACAAGGCATTATAATTTATTACTACACCTCTTTTTTCTTGCTGGTAGGCCTCTGTATTATTTAATCTGTACTTGGGTACGGATTACTTGGGTACTTGTTCTCGTAACGCAAATAGTGCTCCACCCTCTGGCCCATCAACTCAAGGCACCTATTTTCTACTAACTAACTACCTGTACTCCGTAATCTGTAATGAATAGGGCTGTCGGCTGTGCCTGGCATCCTGACGGCTTCATCGACTCACCTTTTCCCGCTCAACACTGCCATCCATCATCATCGCGAACCATTTCCTTGCCGCCAAGAAGAAACCATCAACAATCCTCGCCGGATCGCCGTCTCGGCGTCTTGCCAAGTGGCTTGGCCCCTGGCTGTTGCCGCCCTTTGCCCGATCGTTGCTTGGCGCCGAGCCGCTGTTGGCATTCCAAATCTGCTCAGCCGCCATCGAGGCTGTGCAGGAATGCGAAACCGGGCTGCTAGATTGTATTGTTATTAATCCGTACAGGCGCACCGAATGTTTTACAGCCGAGTCCACGTTTGACCTTGTTGTCAATTATTCACCCGAGCAATCGATTGCATGATTCAACTCGCCAAGTATACATCCAGGTTTTTGTTTTGAATCGATGAATGAAACAGAACCAAGTCGTCCCATTCAACATTTTATTTTCGCTTACAAAAATAACAAAACTTTTTATTAACCCTCTGCATGTTACCACTGCCACATCTGCAAGCGACCACACCAAGAAAAACACAATTGGCTTGTAATGACTCCATTCAGTTCGTTCGCATGATCCATAACGCTTCATGCGTCTGCCTCAATGGCCTCCTCATCGTCCTCTTTGGCAGCTTCGCCTTTACGACCACATCACCACACAGATGCAGTCAGTGCGGCAGATGGGCACGGAAGATGCAATATAGCCTGGCCGAGGGCACTTGGCCACTCCATTGCCACATATCCGCTCCGCTTTGGCAGTATTGCAAACCGGTTCGAATCGCAGGAATATTTTATCATCGTTGTTTTCGATTGGCGCCGAGGACACTAGCGAAAGGCTAGAGAGGGCCGCTGACAAAACGTATGAGACCTGAATAAGAACAGAATAGTTAGGATTGGTCATGTATCATCTCTTTTGGGCGCGTAGAGTCAAACCTTCATGATTGAGCTCGCAAAAGTATTGCTTTATAGCCGCTGAGTCTTGAAAAACTTGTTGTGTCTGATGTTGCCTCCACGAGCATCATGAGCGTCGTGATGCCCGTACTTATACCTCGAAGCCATGGCGCACATGTAGTTTGAATTTTCAAGGCTAATACTGATTCAAGAGCTCCAAAGTGCAAAGCAAATTGCCAAGCCAAATATTATCAGAACTTCGCAAAAGTTCCAACGGGCGACATGGCGAAGTCGCTGGCCGAGTGGCCAAATTTGCTCTTGCGCATGAGGAAAATTTTCACTGCCGACTTGACCGACTATAGACACGCAATTATTACCAATTGAATTAAAAAAACAAACGTCCAAGCAGGTACCAGCCACAACTGGAGCCTGCCTAGAATCTGCACAGGTACGTAGGCTAGACGAATGCCTCTTCCTTTCCTTCATCGCGCCAAGACAACCACGGCTGACAGAGACATCGATAAACTAAAGAGCCTCATGGTCTGGACCTCGAAATCTGCATCCTCGCTTTGCAAGTAAGCCCTGCTGCTACATGGCTGGAGAAACCCTGCATGCGTTACGCCACGGGTGCCAATAACGGTCAACGACGAGCACCGGGTGGTACCCCGCTCCCTTCGGACACGGGAAGCCGTCGCATTATAAATAATGGCGCTGCACGCTACTCTGGGCTGCAGTCCCGTTATACCTTGCCGAAGCGATCCTATTCACTGCGGCATCCTTCATCTCGGCTAGTAAAGGAGACGGTAACCGAGCTGTTCGGCCCGCCGTCTAAGCCGGCCACATTTACACAAACAAGGTGACGGGCATGTGCCGGGCTCACGTCGACGTGTCCGAGTACATGGCCAGGCTCGGCATATTCTTGAGAAAGAACAAGGTTCTTGCAGAATCACGGCGCTCAATTTGACGCTCTTCTCTGCGAACGTGGGTGTGTCTACAGAGCTGTCTCGTAGCGACAAGGTATGTACGTCCGTCGCTGGAGTAGTGGGCTGAGCTTTGAGGCACATCAAATATTCCGGGTGGCTTGATATGTACTTTTGCTCGGTCCGTGATGGAGTTGACCGCCTAGACAATTCCCAGCGCAAAGCTCTGAGCCGGCCATGGAATGCTCTATGGCCTTGATGCGCAGCATCATTTCATCGTGAGACCAGTCCGTATTATTGCATCCCCTTTCCTGGCCAGACATGAATTCCTTGACCGTCATAGTCTTATAATCATGGGTGGATGAAAGAGGGCAAGCCATTGTGCCATCCGCCTACAACATAGGAAACCACACCACTTTTGTGCGGTCGACGTGCGGCGTCTCCTCGCGCGGGTACACGGTGCCAAACAGGCAGTCCCACACCCGCGTCTGCTTGCCGTAGTCGAATATCTTCTTGCTGCCGCGCCGGTGATGCATGCCGTGGTCCTCAACCGCCAGCGCCAGGTCGAAACGGTCCCAGAGCCAGCCCAGCGTAGCCGGCGGGTTCAGGAGCAGGCGCACGCCGCTATGCGCCGTCGACTCTGAGAAGAGCACGTACGCCTGGCACACCCACCAGTGGTAAAGGTCGAAGCGGTCGCCACACGCCGCCCGCATCGTCAGGTACATCAGCAGCGGGATGAGGAGTATGTCGCCCATCTCCTACTCGTCGTCGGCGTAGCCGGTGAGCAGCGCGTTAGGGTGCTTGGTCAGGTGGTGCCTGCGGTGAAGCTTCCACAGCGCGGGCACGTCGTGCATGGCGCGGTGGTACCAGTAGAAGAAGGAGTCGAGCGCCAGCGTGTAGACGCCAATGTGCACCGCGAGCCACGCCCACCACGCCAAGTCGGCCGCGACGTCGAGCGGGGTGGCGGCGTCCGCACCACCACCACCACCACCACCACCGCGGTACGCGAGCAGCACAAAGACGTGCGGCGTCCAGCTGGCGACGACGGGCATCGGGTCCGTCTTGGCGTGCACGGGAATGTCATCGTCGTATTCCGGGTGCGCGGCGAGCTGCCTGGCGAGCAGCCTGTGCGACCACTTCCACCGGCTCCGGCCGCCGTGGAGCCAGGTCGACTTCATCGAGTCCTTGGGGCTGGCTTGCGTCGACATGGCTCGACGGGAAGAATTGAGAGTGCCCAGGTTCTTGTCGCCTGTTGGTTCGAGCGGGCGACGAGCGGCGTTGCGTGTTGGTCGTGATTTCGAGTGATGGATCCAGCTCAAGGATGGACGAGAGATTTCAGTACAGTACTCTCCAATCAGAAAAGATTTAGAGTATATAACCCTGATACCCTGATAAAGCGTGGGCTCTCCGTGACCTGTTGTATTCGCCGCCTCCCATTCTTATAGTCTTCACAGCAGCAAAGGAGACCTCGGCTATCCATCCTCTGTGCGGACAGACGTCAGTCCGTTGTGAGCCATGCCAAGAGAGTCAGACAGCCGATTCAGTTCTTCAACTGATTAGCTGGTAAATTTACCAATAAAGGGTCGAATCAGAACGGTTCATTATTGCAACGCGGCCCGTGGCCGCCTTGCGGGGGGTGCACCGTGGAAAACGGAGCAAGGAAACGGCCGCCGGTCCGGGGACGCGGGACGATATACCCGCTTATACAAGCTTGTTAGGGTCATCATCTGCGGCAGGACGATCGCCACGACATAGGACCGTGTTCCTAATTCTTTCTTTGAATGTGTTTTTGGTGTGTTTCTTTCACTCACTCGTCAAAATACACCTCTAGAATCAGATTTCGTCTTGGAGCAGCCGACTTCCTTGATATTGACTAGGTCGTCCGCAGCACGTTTCCTCCTCAATGCCATCATGTCTGGCAATACATGAAATGCAGGGTTCGGTGAACTGCCACTAACGTGGAACCTTGGTAATAGTCAAAGCCGGGACATTGGAAACTAGTTACTCCGTACACTAGCAAGCTAGGTAGGTAAGGACGGATCGGGAATTTGGGGCAAGGCCCATCTGCGTCGTGGCGGGGTGATCGGCGTCTGCCCCTCCAAGATCGTCGTTGCGACCCGGCGCTCCTGTAGCAGTCACATGCAAGCACTGTGCTGCATATATTGACATGCTAACAACACAGCGCTGGCAGAGCAGAATCACGTCATGTCTCGGGAGAGCAATCCCCGTATGCCATGCCGCTCAGAGAACCATCATGAAGTAGGTGATGTATTATGATACATGGGTGGAGGAGAATGCCCCAACAATTCCAATGAAACGCCAGGTAGGAATCAAACAGTAAGAGTGTCCTTGCACCTAGTCGTTTCCCGCTACAAGCCCCGGGCTCTTGCTTGTCCTCATTCGGACGGTATATGGAGAGAATGTTTGCCCCAACGCCGAATTTTCGCTCGCCGGAAGAAATGCCCCATATATATGTATGTATATATACCAAAATATCCCGCCAAACCTTTGCAAAATGTCTTTTTCCAAAAGTACGGCTACGCTCCGTCTACATGCGCCGCATGCTGTCGATATTATTCAGATTCAAGTTTCCGAGACCATAGTTGCCGTAGAGGGCAGCTGGGATCTGATCCGAGGTGGCGGGCATCATGTCGCCAAACATATCCCAGTTCATAGCCGGCATGTCGAGGAAGCTCCCCGAAAACGGATCAGGCTGCGGCTGCAGGGGCTGTTGGCTCATCTGCAGACCCATCATGGGCATGGCGGGCGTCGCAATCGTCGACGGCGTGCTCGTTGACCGGCAGTCGCTAGAGGGGAGCAGCTCGCGAATACGCTGGATGAAGCGCGGCGTCTCGAGCGGCCAGCCGGCCTGCAGAAACGAGGCCTCGCGGGCCTTCCAAGCCTTGAGGGCGAGCTGAGCCTGCGCTATGCGCGTCTTTTGCGACAAATCAAACAGCTCCGTGTGGTATCCATAGGTGCTTTCGACGGCCGCCCAACCTCGATCGGCCAGCGTGCCGCGTGTGTGCGTGCAGAGCTGTGACGTCAGAAACGAGAAAAAGTCAATGGAAAAGGTGGTCCTCATGAACCACATGAAGCCGGCCTCTTTCATGCCCTGGTAAAGGGAGAGCCGATGCTCGGAGCCTAGTACCATGATCTTGAACAAGTTGTCTTTGGGACCGAAAATTTCAGTTCCCCATTCGGGCTGATCGCGCATGGGAATCAGCATCTCTTCCATGTTCTTGAACATGAGGGGCCGAAACGCTTTGGCGGCAATGTGGATATTGCCAGCTGAAGGGTCGCAGTACTTTTCTTCCGTCTCGATGAGCTTGTCTTCAACGACACGTGATTGAGCACGATATTTGTTGAACATGGCTTGATGCCTGGCATGATTGTACTCGCTCTCGTCGCTCTGGCCAAGAATGGCAGCCTCAAGCTCTGCCTCTTCGTCTGCGGTGGCGGTCATTCGCTTGAAATCGAATACCTGGCACATGATCATGACGAAGATCATTTCGGTAGGCCCCTCTCTGGGGCGAACAGGTTCGGCGGAGCCGGGAAACAAGTCGGCATCGTTGAGGTTGCTGGGGACTTTAGTATCCCATTTTTGATTGAAGCTAGTATGCTGGCTGAGGCCGGAAAACATGCCGAGCTTGAAATCGTGCATGTATAACTGCCACCAGATTCTGCGTCGCATTTCGGTTTCGTAAGGCGTCATGCCGAGCTTCTCACCGTCGTGGTGGTAGCCCATCTTTTGAGCGAGACGAACTGCCGTCGCACTCATGACCCAGGCCGAGTGGGTGTCTATGCGACTTTCGAGGGAGAAGAGGTAAATCATGAGGGCCTGCAGGGATGTCATGTTATAATTTTTCAGATAGTTGAAGCGGATAAGGGCGGCCTTGGCGCCGGCGTTGAAGTTGTGCAGAGCCTTTTCTCTGCTCATGCCGAGCATCTGGATGACCTCGGCCTCTTCAAGCGAGAGCGTAGCCAATGACATGATGCTGAAGAGCAAAGCCTGGTAATCCAAGGGAACATTGCACAAATTGGTGGTAATTTCGACAATGTATGGTTGAACTGTGGGCACGTGGATGACTTTATTTAATGGATTGACTCTGTCGAGATATATCTGCCAGAGCCGGAAGACGTGGATGGGGTCTGGGAGTAGGTCCTCAGTGTTGGTTTGTGTAAAATCGACCGAGAGGATCAGGTCGGTGTTATTATCGGGGGTAAGCTCTTCGGGGCTTAGGATGCTGGCATCTTCCGGATCCTCGGCCTCAACGAGACTGCGCATGGCCTGAAGCTGGGAAGTGTTAGCAAAGGGCTAGGCTGCAGCAAAGACGACGGGCTTACCTCTTCAATGACGGTGCCCCAGATCCGGCTATCCATGAATCTCGAGACTCCATCTTCTTGAATGATTTTATACCGAGGCTGTGGGAGGGCTTGCGATTCTGTGGTGGCGCTGCTGGGAGTGTCTACCGCCTCTTTCCTGCTGCTGCTTGGAGTGGTGGCTGAAGGCGCGGGAAGGGGGGGAGGATTGGGATTGGAGGCGGTGCTAGGAGGAGAGCCGGCGGTAGCATACTGTTTGAGAAGCTCCTCGCATCGAGCCAGACGCTCTTGGAGGTCTTGATTCGGGCGGCGACGCTTGCGCGCCGGGGCGGGTGTGCTGGGGGTGCATGTGACGCCAGCCTGCGTAATAAGTGTTAGCTCATGAGCGCAGTGACGGATTGAATGTGGGTGAGTAGAGGCAATTCTGACCTTGAGACAATTGGAGCACGGGGTGCTGCGATCGCACTTGATCTTGCGGTGCTGGCAGAGGACGCAAGCGAGCACTCGGGGGCTCCGGTGAGTGTGTGGCGGCGGCGGCGGGACGGCAGACATGACGGCGATGAAGGAAGAAGACAGTCATACAGCCCCAGGCGACTTTGAGGCACAAACAAAGCCAGCGAGGCGACCAGGCAGTCGTCTTA
Source organism: Beauveria asiatica (assembly GCA_038367545.1). Taxonomy (NCBI): domain Eukaryota; kingdom Fungi; phylum Ascomycota; class Sordariomycetes; order Hypocreales; family Cordycipitaceae; genus Beauveria; species Beauveria asiatica. Next base: position 48,271 of record JAAHCF010000108.1, on the reverse strand, counting down.
AAAAACCAACGGGCGCAATGGAGGGGAGCTTGGTCGACGGGCTGCGCGAAACAAGATGTGGTGAGGGTACCTAGGTGGCGGTGGGTAGTCTAAGGAAACGCAGGTGCCTAGAGAGGCCGCATTCCCACCAGATCGGGCAGGAACAGGTGTCGCGGAGATTAATGGACAAAGAGAGCGGGGCAGAGGGCGAGGAGTAATGTTGAAGCCTTGCAGGCAGCAAGAAATGGTATGGCGATGCTGCGGGCTTGGAAATATGTGGTTGTATGATGTACGAGCACAAGTGGTGCCTTGGCGGGGTTTCGCCGTCGGAGCGGGTGGGCGTGTGTCAGTGCCGAGCGATGCCGCTAGTGTAGCTAAATGGCGGAACAAGGGAGAGCATTCATTAATAATTATCGCAGCAGCCTGCTTTGGTGTTTGTATGAAGCATCGGCTTCGAGAGATTGACTAGGATATATTGTACAAGTCTGACGACGGACGCGAATTGGATAACTTGTACGGATTACCGTTGGGTGAGCTGCAAGGGAGGGGGGATATGTAGTTACCTAGTTATGTGGGATGAAAGTGCGTAGAGTCGACGAGGTCGGACAGGGTATTTAGGAGAGAGAATCTCTTTCGAGGCTACGAGAATTTTTAAAGAGGAGCCAAAATAAATATTGAATGAATCACTGGCCACGAAAAAGAACAGAGTAAAACTTGTTTCTTCCATGCAGCCAGGCTGACAAAAGTGCATAATGAATAAAAAAGCTTAATATTGCGTGCAGCGGTTAGAGGTCTGAATTTGCAGTGTATTTACAGTGGACGCCGGTTGATCCTCAGGCGGGATAGCGGACTTGCGGTGGTAGCGGAGCTGCTGACCAGTGACTTGGCATCTTTCTACAGCTGGAGAATTGAGGGGGCTCTTATTATTACAAACGTCGCTAAATGCCACGCAAACTAAATACTTGATCTGTACCGAAGCGCATAGAACTACGTAGAGTAGACTTGCATCAACTCCATTTCCGCACATGTTCACATCCACATTCGTATCCGGATTCCATTCATCCATTCATCCATTCTTTTCTCTGCATCTCCCGCTCTGTACCGGCCCAATGGTCTGCGTCCCCGTGACTTGATCTGCCCCCCCCATGCCGAGTCTCTTGCCAGCAAACGATACAATCGCCGAGCCCATTTCTGCAGCTAATTACCAGCCTCAGCCTCATCACCAGATTCCTGGCAACAACTACCATTATGATTTGTCGTCGTCATTTCTACCGTGGCTGAGCCTGCTGCTGGGACCCTGCAATCTAAATAATAAATAAAGATGAATTGCCTTTGGCCGGATGACTGCCAGACGCGGATAAACCTAGGTAGCCTTTCGGTGGCATCAGATATCGTAGCCGGACACCCCACACTGAGTACCTTGGAAGTTAAAGTTATTTAGAGGTAAGTAATCCGTACCTGTTCCAGCGGTGCTGTACCTCACAAATATCGCAACTGCCAACGTTGGCCATCCGTCAACGAGGTCAACGACGTCGAGGCCAACGAGCTGCATGTACAGCTTCGGAGCAAGTGTCCAAAAATGTCCCAGTTTGGTCATGACTCGCCGGATTCGCCCGCTTAGCTAGAAGCTGTACGGATGATATGAAAACCACGCACTACAAGACGAAAATCAAGCATGGTCAACTGACCAACTTTCATTTGTCGACAAGAGAATTATTCGCTTCAGCCCTCCGGGCCTTCACCTTGACGCCGCTGAGCAGGGGAGGGGCTGCTGGCTGACCCTTGCCTGAGCGGCCGCTAAAATACGCGTAACGTCCACGGAAGGCGGACGTGACATTGGCCGACCACCGACCACCAAAAATTTCCATTAAACCACCCCGAGTGACGCAACGTGGTGAGCCCATGGCCGCAATGAGGCGCCGCACACAAGACAAGCCCTTTATATTCGCAACGTCGATGTTCCTGCTCACAAGGAATATGCACTCGTCACCTTCATCTACCATTACAAGTACCTGCTTGTTTCGCTAGTTGCTGCCCCTGCGTCCGAGGGACACAACTCAACAACCACGTCGGCGCCCCTTTAAAACAGACTCATACATCTTCTGCGCGAAGCCACAGTAGCTAGTGAGCAAGAGTCGAATGACACATTTGACGATGACAACTATGAAGATGGCTGGGAAAAGCATGAAATTTTGCAGGAAAAGGTGGAAAAGGTCATTCTCAGTCTCGCCCGCCCCCTATTTGACAAGAAAGCGCCTCCGGTAAAGACCCTCCCCAACGGTCTGAGTCTGCAGGACCTAGTCTGGTACCAGAGTATTCACTTCCGTCTTCAGACCATTGATGGAAAGCCCCAAGTCTTTGAAATTGGCCCTGACCAGGCTGCCTGTGCCCCAAGGACCGAATGGCAGCCATGTGCCGACGAAGCCTTCAAGCCAGACCCTCGGTTCCCGATATACTCGGCAGCCGGATTGCAAGTCCTCCGCGAGATGCAAAGTCCCGTGTGCAAGGTTCGCGCCATCGGCAATGGTGAAATTATGATGTCCAAGACGCCACAGAACGGCCTCGGGTGTGACGAACTCAAGAGGGAGATGGCGGCCTTGGTCACAATTCGCGACGCCGAAGAGCGCATGAAGATCAAAATTTCTACACCGCGTCTCCTGGGCTACGTGGCGCACGCCGAAACGGGTCTCATCATTGGCTTTCTGCGCGAATGGGTCGAGTCGTCCCGCCTAGGCGCGACTCTGGACAGCATCTACATGGGCAACATTGACCTCGATACCAGACAGAAGTGGGCAGACCAGATCCAGGAAACCATGACGAATTTGCATGACATTGGCCTCTTTTGGGGCGATTGCAAGCCAGCCAACATCATTGTCGATGAGAAGCAGAATATATGGCTAATAGACTTGGGCGGCAGCTTTACCCAGCTGTGGGTGGATAAGGAGCTGACCGGTACTTTGGAGGGGGATAACCAAGGGCTTCTCAATATTCAGAAATTTCTTGGCGTAGTAGAACGCGATGGCAAGAAATTTTGGGGGCACTATCACCATTTTTAATCTAGAGCATGAAAGAACCCCTTATTACCCTTTATGCGCCAGTCTGGCCGTATGTCCAGCTCGTACCTGTCGTTGTAGAACAAGAGGTACAGCCCGACGAGATCTTCTTTGCCTCTTCCATTACTCAGATGCCACTGTAGGTCGGAGAAACGCGGCCAACGTAGCGACTGCAGGTTCCGGGTGACTCAACCGGTATGAGTCAATCCGCCGATCCCACGGTTCATGATACAATACAACCTTGCGCCCCCGCCACGGCGGGCCACGCACGAGTTTGACGAGGACAGATGTGTCTTCTCAGAGCCAAAGCAGCGTACTCTAGTCTAAAAAAAAAAAAGTGCATGCCGTAACTGTTACACCGCTATTCAGCCTTCATCTACGGGCTGCTGAAAAAAAAAAAATTCGACATGATCCTAAGTCGGCACGTCGGCACGTCGGCTCGCCCCCCACGGTGTAGGGCTGACCAGGCGCATACCGTAACCGTTCAGACCTGCGCCGCATTTTGATTCTGTGTAACAAGTTCCTGCATCATTCGAATCTTCCGCTTCGACAAAGACCTGAAGAGTTTGTACCACTTTACTTCATTTTGGTGCTGTGGCTTACGTCGTGTTACTGAACGAGCGTTTTTGACGTCATTGGCCCAACAATGCCGATACTCCAGGATCTGAATCCCCTTCGCTTTCCGCACCAGCCTGCTCCGCCGTTTCCACCGGCACAAGCGCCAGTTTTCTCCTCCTCTGCGCAGCCCGTCGATGACTATAGCTCTTGAGGTGCCTGTCCCACGCCTCTCTCGTCACCAGCGTCGTCCGGCATATCTCGCACGTCTGCTGCAGCGGGGTCGGCTTCGCGCGGGGCTCCGTCGCTGTCTCGAGCACGCGCTGCGCCACATCGGACAGGGCGCGCGGGGTTTGCCTGGGTGCGCCGCGCAGAAATTGGTCGACAAGCGCCGCGGCGGGCGAGACCACCGTCTCCTGATACCGTGTCGCGTCCGTGCTGTCCAGCACATAGAGGCTGTCAAGCGCAGACGCCCCGCGCTGCGTCAGCCGCGGGATCTGCTTGCCACGGATCCATTTGGTCTGGTAGTTGGCGTAGCGCCGGGTGGCCGTCTTCATGTCTTCCAAGCCCGCGTCCCTCAGCTTGGCCACCTGCTCGGCGGGCGCGCCGTTGGATGTAGCGGCAATGTAGGGCTCGAGCTGCTTGTAGCCAATGGACTGCCAGATTCCCTTTGTCGCATCCAGCACGGTGCCGTTTTCGTCACATTCTAATTTGAACTGGTGCAATCGTTGGACTTCTTCTGTCAAGCCCCGGGTGAACATCTGGTCAACCCGCTTGTCTAGGCGATGGCACAGAACATCACGCTCAGAGTGTACCCAGAGCAGAAGATTCTCCCAAGGTGAAGACTCTGCTTCGGCAGCAGCGGCGGTGGCTTTGCGTTGCTCCTGTTCTGCGTACAGGGCTGACGCTCTTTTGCCTGTATGGAGGTAGATTTCCAGAGATCGCTGAATTTTGCGACGGTCGTTTGGATGCCATCTTTCCGCCATTTCGGGGTCGACGCGACGAAGCTCAGCGAGCATGTCCTCTGTCGAGGCCTCGAGGATGGGAAACGACTTGGTCTCGTCTTGCTGGACATGGTCGAGAATGGCGTCTGTGAAGAGCAGCGGCTCGACGTAGTAATGGGTTCCTCCCACAAGAATGGGCAGGTTGCCTCTGCTGCGAATCTCACGAATAGTCTCCAGCGCGTGCTTTTTGAATTCCGTAACGTCCCAGGGCACGTCACTGAGAGGGATGCGGTCCAACAGGTGGTGTGGAATGCCGCGCTGCTCTGCAGCTGTGATTTTATTGGTAATGATGGGCAGGCCACGGTAAAGCTGCATCGCATCTGCATTAATGACTTCTCCACGAAATCGAGTTGCGATTTCTACTGCCAACTAATTAAAGTTTTGGTGAGCACTGAATCTGGCGCATTCAGTTGGTACCGACGTAGCATACCTCGGATTTTCCCGTTCCGGTCGACCCCAATATCACAATGAGCGGCTCCTTTGGGACCGTGGAATTTGCCATTGTCATTGTAGAGACATGACGACGGAGGAGAAGCCTTGTCCGATTGAGCATTCGCCGGGTTGTGCTGTTTGGTATGTTAGTGGCGCAACGGGCAGCGCTTTCGTGATATCAAAGCCGGTCGACTTCCCCACAGGGCTGCCAGCTAGCAGAAGCTTCTTCAAAGACAGGAACCTGACTCAGGCCAGACAAGGAGGATGAGTTGGGCTGTTAGGCTGATGGTCTGGAAGTATTGAAGATGGCTTGTGAGTGGTGGATTACTGGGCTATTAACGCTATAACAGCCGTCTCGATGCCCTGTAATCGTGCCAGATGCAGGGGCCCAAGCTGGTCTTTTGGTGCGTCTACCAGCTTCCATCGCTCCAACCTAAACGGTCACGTGCACCACCCCGTTCTTTTTCTGGACACATCTGCATTTTGGAGCTTGAAGCCAGATTGCTGGCCCCCGACCAAGGACCGCCTCCTCCCTATCCTGCCACCACCACCCTTTTCTTGAGCTCATCGCAGCTCCTTCTTTTCCTTCATTTTTTTCCTTTGGATGAATTGAGTCTCTTGTTTATTGTTTTCCTTTTACTGCCGCCACCATGAGTTCTCGTACGTTGACAGCCTTTCCCTTGCCGCCCCTCGTCTGCTCTCGCCATGTCGCTCTTTTGTCGCGCGACTGCTCGCCGTCGCCTGCAAGCGGCCAAATCGCATCGCCCGACGCCATTGCGCATCAATTGGCTCTTGTCCAGCTTATGCTAACATGCGCTCTTACTTCTAGTCCGTTTTCTTGACTTGGTCAAGCCGTTCGTGCCGTTCCTCCCCGAGGTTCAGCAGCCCGAGACCAAGATCCCCTTCAACCAGAAGATTATGTGGACTGCCCTGACTCTCCTCATCTTCCTGGTCATGAGCCAAATGCCCCTTTACGGCATTGTCTCTTCCGACAACTCGGACCCTCTTTACTGGCTGCGTATGGTCATGGCCAGTAACCGAGGAACTCTGATGGAGCTGGGTATTACCCCCATCATCTCCTCTGGCATGGTCTTCCAGCTTCTCGCCGGCACCCACATGATCGACGTCAACCTCGACCTCAAGTCCGACCGCGAACTCTACCAGACCGCCCAGAAGCTCCTGGCTTTCATCCTCTCCGCCGGTACCGCCACCGTCTACGTCTTCTCTGGCCTCTACGGACCTCCTGGTGACCTCGGTGCTGGTATCGTCTTCCTCCTGATTCTCCAGCTTATTGTCGCCGGCATGATTGTCATTCTCCTCGACGAGCTTCTCCAGAAGGGATATGGTCTCGGCAGCGGTATTTCTCTCTTCATTGCCACCAACATTTGCGAGTCCATCATGTGGAAGGCCTTTTCTCCCACCACCATCAACACTGGCCGTGGTCCCGAGTTTGAGGGTGCCGTCATCGCTCTCTTCCACCTACTCATGACCTGGCCCAACAAGCAGCGTGCTCTCCAGGAGGCCTTCTACCGCCAGAACCTCCCCAACATCATGAACTTGCTCGCCACCATTCTCGTCTTCGTCGCTGTCATCTACCTCCAGGGTTTCCGTGTCGAGATCCCCGTCAAGTCTTCCCGCCAGCGTGGTGCCCGCGGTTCCTACCCTGTCCGTCTCTTCTACACCTCCAACATGCCCATCATGCTGCAGTCTGCTCTGTCTTCCAACGTCTTCCTCATCAGCCAGATGCTCTACTCTCGCTTCTCTGACAACCTCCTCGTCCGCCTTTTCGGTATCTGGGAGGCCAAGGACGGCTCCGCCCAGCTCCACGCCGTCTCTGGTCTCGTCTACTACATGTCGCCGCCTCTCAACTTCAAGGACGCTCTGCTCGATCCCATCCACACCGTCACCTACATTGTCTACATGCTCGGTGCCTGCGCCCTCTTCTCCAAGACCTGGATTGAGGTCTCGGGCTCTAGCCCTCGTGACGTCGCCAAGCAGCTCAAGGATCAGGGTCTCGTCATGGCCGGTCACCGTGACCAGAGCATGTACAAGGAGCTCAAGCGCATTATTCCCACCGCTGCTGCCTTTGGTGGTGCCTGTATTGGTGCCCTCTCTGTTGCGTCTGACCTCATGGGCGCCCTCGGCTCTGGTACTGGTACTCTTCTTGCTGTCACGTAAGTTGCTTGGTCTCTCCATGAAAGACTCAATTCAGTTACTGATGATCTGTGTAGCATCATCTACGGTTACTTTGAAATCGCTGCCAAGGAGGGTGATCTGTCCGGCATGAAGGGCATGATCATGGGCTAAATACCAGTGACGAGCCATTTGTTTGATTAACATTTAATCATGGGGTACCGGACGACGGGGATCGACAGCGCCCATTGCATTTACGAATCTTGTAACACTATGGTGTGGGGGATAAAAAATGGCGCAATACAATGGAAGGGAGATGTTATTTCCTGATCATAAAATGGAACCGAATTAGGGCTGCCAGTAGTCGCAGTAAACCGACATAATGAGGCGATTTCTTAACTGGGCTCGCTTCTCGCTAGGTGGGTGGTGGCAGACGACGGCAGGCCTACTTCAACAGGCGAGAACCGTCCCATTTGTATGCAAACAATAAAACGAATAGAGAAAAGATATACTGTACAAAAGTTTTCTGTCAACCTTGGCCGGGCTGTACGACTCTCTCCTGCGGCCTAGTTGGGCAAGTCTCGACGTCACTCCGGCCCGGGTGGCTAGAACCGCAAGGGGCCGACCACCCACGGGGCGACTTGCGATTATATAACTGCAATTAAAACCCAATGTGAATTTCCCTTACCATGCTGTGAAGCTACACAATATATACAAATAGGGTCCGGCAGTCTTTGGGGTGTCCAGTATCGGACTAGCCCGGACAGGCGTGTACATGTACAAATATGGTGAATCGGAAACGAGCAAAGAATGCAACGCTTGCTAGTGTTGTACGCCGAAGCTACTCGACGTGCATTTGACCGAGGCAGAAAACCGTCACAGCTCTTTCTCAGTAGAGCTTAAAGTAGCCCCTCCACAGCCGTTGCAGGTCTCTATGCGGATCATACCGCAGCGACGTCTGCAGCAGCTCCAGATAATTCTTGGGCCCGTAGCGCTGCAAGACATGCTGCCATTCACCGCCATAGTTCATGTAGACGAACCGTCGACTCGCGCCGCGCCGCCGCGTCTCCTCCTCGGCGGCGCGCACCAGCTCCCGCGTAGACTGCAGCACGGCCTCGTCGAGTGCCTCGTCGTCGCAAGCTGTGAGGAAGTGCATCATGACCATGGGTCCGTCGTCGGGCGACAGGCCCATGGAGTTGCCGCCGCCGCCGCCGCGTCGGTGCGAGGCGCGCAGGTGGCTGCTGGAAATGGCCTGGTAAATGGCAAAGGGCGAGTACGCGGCGCCGCGGGCGGCAGCCTGGGGGACGATTTGCAGGACGGCGTCTTCCCATAATGCGAGGAGCGCCGTGATGACGGCGGGCGAGCCGGCGGCAAAGGCGATGTTGGACCAGGCCTGGCGCTGGCCGTAAGGGGTCGAGATGGACCGGGACACGGCGGTGAGGTTGGCGACCATGCTGGTGTTGCTGAGGGTGCCGGGAATGGCGTCGAAGGGCTGAAAGGCAGGCGGCGTGGCGTATGTCGATGCGTTGAGCGCAGACGACGACGGCGGCGGCGGCGGCGTGGCATGGAAGAAGCTGGCGAGGTTGATGAAGCCACCGTAGCTGGGCTGATGGGTACGCACAAAGTACGCATGGGCGTCGGGATCGTCCTCGATGCCCTGCGTGATGAGGGCCGTGGCCGCCTCGGCGATTGCCTCTTTTGCCTGGCCGGCAAAGACGACGGTCCTCGTCCACAGGTCGCCCTGCCGAATCGTGGCGAGATCAAACCTCGTCACCACGCCAAAGCTGGAGCCGCCGCCGCCTTTGAGGGCCTTGAACAGATCCTGGTGCTGCTCGGCCGACGCGTGCACAATCTCGCCCGACGCCAGCACCACCTCCATGCCGCGCACGTTGTCGCAGGCCCAGCCGTGGCGCCCCGAAAAGTACGAGAAGCCGCCGCCGAGGAGCAGGCCGGCGACGCCAACGTCGGCGTCGCGACCGCCCAGCACCGCGAGCCCGCGGGGGTCTAGCGCCGCTGAGACGTCGCCCCAGCGCAGGCCGGCGCCGACCGACACGATTGTCTCGTCGTTGTCGTTGTCGTCGTCGTCGTCGTCGTCGTCGTCGTTGAGACGGAGCGTGCGCAGGAGGGCGAGGTCCACGGTCACGCCGTCGTCGGTGTTGGAGCCGTTGGCGTGCGCGGTGTGGCCGCCGGCGCGGACGGTGAATGGCGCCGAGGCGCGAATCAGCGTGGTCAGGACGAGGGCGACCTCGTCGGCGGTCGCGGGCGTGACGAGGCAGGCGGGACGCTGTGTACTCTGCCGCGCGGACCAATACGACATGCAGGTGGTGTAGGTTGTCGAGTTGGGGTAGGCGACGCGGTCCCCGAGCGAGTCGGAGAGCGCAGAGCACTACCAATTGAGTCAGGGACAAAACTGCACAGAATAGAAAATGTACCACTGTTGCTGGACGTACGGCATTGAGGATGTTGTCGGCGAATACACCTGCACTGAGGAGGACGCTGATGAGCCCTAGCCTTGGTGGCAGTCGCATGGTATGATGGATTGGTGTACTAATCATTCGGGATGTTCAAAGAGGAAGCATTCTGAGAAACCTCGAGGCAGCGCCGGGTTATTATAAAGTGAATGGCCAGGCGGAGTAATTTCAAGTAATCATGTTCCTTGCGATTGACTTATTGAAGGCTTGGCAAACCATAGGTTTACCTGAGACGATGCACATAACTAGCTCCAACTTTGCGTTTTAATCTTTTCGATCCGGCAGTGACGAAAGAGGTAATCTTGGCCCTGATACCCTGACGCCACACGAGCTGTCATGTCCGTAGCCCATGCAGGGCCGAAATGGCACCTGATAACTATTTACTAATTAGGTAGGTAATAAATGGCAGCCTCCGAACCCCTGGCCATGACCCAACTCCAAAGCATTAACTAACTATTACTAGTTATTGATTAGGCGGGCACTAACACAACAACTTGGCCCAGCCAAACTACCGAGCGGTCTGGATATATTTCTTGGAAATTGCCCGAATCTGCCGCGAGTATTTTCCTTGCTGACATGGCTGACACGGCTGACACGACCAACACGACGCTGAGAAGATATTACGTCGTTTCGAATAAGTCACTTTCCCAGCCATATGGACATGGCCATCTTGCCTGATTCTTTGCTCTTGTAGTCATTGTCCCCTTTGCGTTCTAGTCGTCTAGGCTGGGGCAGTTCTGCGAGTACATTGTCACATCAAGTCACATCTATTAACTAGTTACCAGGTTGCTGGTCCTTATTTATGCAAGTTCTAGAATACTTTACGGAAACGGTTTGGGGCTTGACGAAGCGCCATGACTTTGTGCGCGCTGGTTCAATAAAAGACCAGGTTAAAAAAAAAAAGAGTGCAAATTATGCGGTTTCCATAACTACTTTGTTGATCGAATAGCAAATGTAAAGCTAGCGATTCTGCTGGCGCGCTTGAGCTGGTAGTTGACATTTCGGCACCAACAGCTTCCGAGACGTACATGGCCGCGCCTCGGCAGTTTCATCAACTGTCCCCTTGCATTTTTCTTTTCTCAAATGCCCAACGAAAAAGTATCCCAACATGATGTTGGGTTTCTGTGGCAGTTTATAACGAGAATCTTCATATACACACACAAACACACCCGCACACATCAGCAACCATGGCGGCAGACATTGGCCCCATCACCCTCACCCTCCCCTCCAAATACGCCCGCGCCAAGGCGGCAGCCTCCTCAACAGCACCACCACCACCGCCGCCGCCGCCGCCGTCCATCGACTGGCTCACCGGCACATGGACCGTGACGCACTCCACGCTCTCCATGTGGCGCTCCGCGCGCAACGTGCGCATCACCTATGCGCCGCTCGCCGCCCGACCCGACGGCCGCGCGCGCATCGACGACCTGGTCGAGTACGAGCCGTCTGACAAGGTGGGCGCGCTCAGATCCGTCACTGGCGTCGACACGCGCAACGACGGTGACGGCGGCGGCTGGGACTGGCGCGGCAAGGGCTGGTTGTTCTTCGTGTCCAGCCACTGGGAGGTGCTGGGCTGGGGCCAGACGCCCGCCGGGGAGCGCTGGGCCGTGACGTGGTTCGCGCCGACCCTCTTCACAAAGGAGGGCGTCGACGTGTACTCGAGTCGCCGCGAGGGAATCTCAGAGGCCCTGTACGGAGAGATACGCAAGGCGCTGCGCGGGATGGAGGCGCAGCCGCTGGTGGACATGACGACAAACGACATGCGGCCGGTCGAGATTAAGTTGCCGTGGACTGAGAAATAGGTGGCGGTTGTGGAAGTAAAAGTGAAATTGTTGTACAGCTTTGAAATATGTATAGTCATAATACAGTGTAATAGATAATCATATGGGGTATCATTTGCGTCCATTCTCATCATCCTGTCGGCCATGTCCATCTCCTTCTCGTGAGTGTAATCGATGCCGCCACCGCCTTTCATCACGACTCCGTTCTCTGCTCCGGTCGCGATCCCGACGGCCATGTCTCGAGCGTTCATCCTCCCCTCTTCTACGAGAACTCCCGCCATAATCCGACCCTCGCCTCTCATCTGACGTTGGGGACCGCGACCTATGCCTCCTTGAGCGGTGCTCCCGCCTCCCATGGCGCTCTCTCCGCTCGTCCTCCCTCTTCAGCTGCCGCAGCTCCCGCCCCCGCTCGTCTTGAAACCTTTGACGCTCCTGCTTGAGCTCGCGCACCTTGGCGGCGCCCTGCTTCATCATTGCCAGCGGATCGCTCGCCACGATGCGCTTCTCGTCGCGCTCTTTGCGCTGCGGGTCGTCGCGGCCCCAGACATTCTTCATCACCCCCGTTGTCTGCTCCTTGCGCCCGTCCGCCGAATACCAGGGCGCACCCAGCCCCGGCTGACCGCCGGCGTTGACAAAGCGCATCGTGTACTGATCCTCGTATTCGCGCCTCTTGCGGCTCGCCTCCCGCTCCGCCTCCTCATTCTTCTCGGTATGAGCGTGGCTCTTGTTGTCCCTGCCAAACAGGTCAATGTGACCCCGGCGGTCAACAATGGGCGCTGAGCTCGTGGTGCGCTTCGCTTCGGCGGCTGCCCGGCTCACGGTGAGCTCACGCTCCTTGGCAATGCGCAGCTCAAAGTCGGTGTCGTCTTCGCCGTGGCGCTTTCGCGGCCGCCTGCCTGTGCCAAGACTGTGCGACGGCCTGCTCCCACTCGCCGCCTCTGGATCGGGCGCGGCAGCTTCTTCATCTTGTTCAATCGGGGGCGGAGCTTGGCCACGTAGAATGGCTAGTCGTCGTGCCGCATCGACTTCCTGCATGCGCTGCTCCTCGGCCTCCTCGGCCGCCTTGGCTTTGGCCTCGTCGCGACGCACGCGCTCGATGTTGTCCTTGTTATATACGTTCCATGATTTCTTGCCTAGTAAATGACTGAGACTTGGGTGAGCGGGATGCCTCTATCGAATAAGGGATTCTCGACTGAAGGGACTTACAGAGGCATATTTGGTCCGGGCTTCTAAATATTACATACGATAGCGCGCAACCAGAAGTTGTGCGCAATCCTGAAGATGCTCGAGGTAAGAAATTGTGGCTGCCAGGCCCAAAACGAGGTTTGGTAATACCTTAGTTAGGTACTAAACTAGTGGGGAGCTGTCACTGGGTTGGCGAGGGTCGTTACAGGCCTTCAAGGACGTTGTGGGGTGCAAGGTAGGTACCTACAGTGACTGAAAATTCAGGCTACGGCGACCGCTATTACGGGCTGAACTCGCTTCGACAAGGCTTCGGCGAGAGTGATCGGCGGTAGACACTGGCTGCGGAATCCATAGAGGGAAAATCACATGTAAATCCAACAACTATGCGGATCGGGGGGAGATAGGTGCAACATGATACAGATCTCAATGATTGCTCGGTGTAAGTCGCAAGTGGGGCCTCCAGTCACAACCTCAACCAGCACCAACTTTGGAGTTACAAAAACTTTCCTCCTGAAAGGCCCTCACCCATGACGTTCACGCAGCCTCACCGCCGCGGCCCGCAATGAGTGACTCGGAATACGACGGTCTTTTCAATATTGAAGTCTCCGACGCCGAGGACACGCCCGCTGAGAAGAAAGCCAAGCGCACCGGGCAGTCGGAGGAGGCGTATCAAGCAGTGCGCAAGACGTATGTGACCAAGGTTCAAAATGGCGATGTAAGTGCAAGTCACAATCCGGGCAGTATCTTGGTTTCTTTCTTGGAAGCAGCCGTGACTAATAGTCTTGTCAGATTTACAAACACATCAAGCTGCCCCTGCAGAGTGGCGCCAGCAACATGGACATCCAGGAGCTGCTGCACGCCGTCGAGGAGCTCTACTTTTTCCGGCGCTACAGCGAGGCCATTGATTTTGCTGCGCAGGTCCTGCAGGGCGAGTCGAGGGCGGCGCTGGACAGTGACTCACTGCAGCTGCTGGAAAAGTATGACGCAAAGTGCAAGGCCAAGCAGGCCGCGGTAGACGCCTGTACAGGCCATGGTAGTGTTGACGCAAGCAAGGCCTGACTCACATCATTCAAAGGTGTGGATTCGCACGGGTTGGGCAACAAGGACGACATGATCAAGGTTGAAGTAAAGCTGGAGGCTGGCGCCAGTGCCACCACGAGATTGACGCCGACAGCAAGGACGCCAAGGTAGCAAATGCCAAGCAATATCAGACGCGCATCGCCGAATGCAAGTCATGCTCAATACCCTCACGAGCGAAAAAGAGATGCTGGCTGATATTCATCTCTAGAGGGAATTGTCATTCAGCGCCAGTCTCCCACGTGTCGTCCGCCTCTTCTTCGTTTTGGATCCCTGCTTGCGTGTCAACGATGAGGTGGCGCATAATAAGCTTTCAATAATCCAGCTATAGCTCGATTTGGCAGAAAACTTCATAATTTTCTGAGCTGGTTCAGTCTTGCCTTCGTGACTCTTGTATACCTAGTGTATTGCAGGGACCTGATTCACTGCTGGGCAACTAGGCACCCGCAGCGCAACGGGAACAAGCAAATAAATTCGATTTTGGTATCGAGTCGAAGAGGCCTGACCTAATGGCGTGTAATATTCAAATATCTGGTAATAAATGCATTTTAATAAAAGACATGTCCCGTGTTAATCTCCACCCGCCTCTCGTGAGGGCGGCAGTCCTCTCTCTTATTACGTCAGTGGTGGGCGCGCGCAAGGAGCCGACAACCAACCCACACACACCCTCAGGCAAAGCGAGCAGCCGAAACAGCCATTCCAGTACACCAATCCCTTTGCCAGCCAAACCTTATTCACAAGTCTCCCTGCGCCCACAAGCTCCCGCCAAAGTTCTCCATCGAAAAGCGACGGTATTAAAGCCCAGGTCCCCCTCCGCCAACTGCGCCCGCGCCCACGCTCTTGTCGCTCCTGCACCACCCTCTACGCGACAAAGCTGTCCATCGAGCCTCCCTGGTCATCGGGAGACGTCGCCTGTGGACTAGCTCTCGTTCCTTTGCGTTCGAGAAACTGCCGCCCGCGCCCGCGAGTCGCACTTGGCGCTTCGTTGCAGAGTAACGCGTGCGTCATAAGCAGGCACCCGTCGCAGAAACGAAGCCGTCGACACGCGCTGCCCACCCAACAAATTTCGATTAAATTGGCAGGTGCCTTCAATGTAAGTCGAGACCGATGGACATGAAATCAATTTTCGCACGTTTGAGGTTGTTTGCGTGTCGCGTGAGACAAGCATCCCATTATCGCCGTCTTCTCTGCTTTTTGCTTCAAATACCAGCAAGCGTTACTTGATACCGTTCGGAATTATTTGTTTTTCCTTACCATTATCATCATTCGAAAAGCCTCTGTTTGCAGAGGACTCATAGTAATGGCTAACAGGCGAAATCAGCGCGGCAGCAACGAAATCAATCACTTGAGAGAAAATCTAGGACCATATTATCAACAACCTTTACCAGGGACACGAAACGACATGTCACAACGAAACCGCAGCGGCCGCGGGTCAAGTCGCAACAATGGCGGCTCACACGGCGAAGAAGCACAGATATGGGACTCGTGCAAGAGTCAGTTGGCCGAAATTGTCAACGGCATCAATGCCGAGAATGACAGCCTGAAGGATCTCGTTGGCATGGACAGGCAAGTCGGCGCCATGGATCCCAACAAGATTCCAAATGAGTCTCTTAAGAAGATGGAGAATCTCTGTCGGTCTGGTGTCAAGTTTTCGGAGGCCAACATTGCATCCCTCAAGAACGTGACAGAGCAGCTTAAGATCCTGCGCGCCGTAGTCGTCGCCAAGGAGCAGGCAGAGGCCGCAACGGCGGGACCGGGAAAGAGAGCTGCCAGAGACAGCGCGCCCAGCTCGTCCCTGTACGACTTTGATGCAGCAGGCGACTCACCCGTCCCCAGCCCCATTGGAGGCTCGAGAAAACACAGCGAGAGGAATAAAGACCGCGACCGCGAACGAGACCGAGATCGAGATAGCATACCACCCAAAGCAGAGAGTGTAGAGCCACCTGGTTCGGGAAACAAGTCTAAACTCATCTTTTCCAAGGGCGACGCCGTGGCCTTCAAGTCCAAGGCTGGCGCAACCGAGGGCATGGCAGACTGGATCATGGGCGAGGTTGCGCAGGTTATTGGTGATGGTAAGAACCGCCGGTACAAGGTTCTCGACATTGAGCCCGACGACCATAGCAAGCAAAAGGAGTATAGAACGAGCGCGAGCAACATGATTGCGATTACACCAGAGAGCCAAGCCAGCACGCTTGAGGATTGGAAGAAGGGCCAAGTTGTTTTGGCCCTATATCCTAACACAACCACGTTTTATAAGGCCGAGGTTCACAGCATGGATGGCGCTGGCAAGGTCAATCTCAAATTCGAAGGGGAAAATGACTCGACGACTCTGCAGCAGGTCGAACGACGGTTTGTGATTGAGTACCGGGCGTAGCTGCTAGCAAGACTGGGCGTGATTATGTGCAGCGGATGATGCATGGGAACGGTTTGATGGAATTATTTAAGCGGCTTTATGGCAACAGTTCCCAGGTATATTTGGTTGTATAGGAGTAATGAGTATTTCAATTTAGAATTATTTCTATAATCACAGCACAACACATTTATCACCCGGGGCAGCTTGCATAATTTGACAGCCGAATAAAGACCTGGTTATTTGAAAGCCTTTCATTGAATCGTCGGCCACGATCGTTGTAGTCCTCGGAATTCTTGAGAAGCGGTGCCAAATCGGAATCTTTGGCGTCATTGCAGCATGAGAATGCCTGCGGCCTGGTTTCCACGCGCGAAGAAGAGGGATCAATCCAACATGTCGAGCCCATTGTTTTCATGCTCACACCACGACGATGATCTAAAACATCCACCGGCAGATGATTCACTTGACAAGCGTTTTCGGCATCACCGCAAGGCTGCTGTACGCCCTTTGCTCTGGCAAGCTGACTGGCTCCGTTTCTTGAGCTGTCAAATTCGCCGGCATTAACATAATCCCATTTCACGGCCGATTGGTAGATGCCATTGAGGGCTCTGCTGTCATGACGAATTCCGGTATCATCAAACAAGTAAACTGCTTCAGAGCTGCGGCTCGTCATTGAGAGAGATAGCTTTCATGGAGAATCTACTGGCAGATGGCAGGCTGTACACGAGGCTGAAGTAATATAAGTGACCCAAGCGTGGCAGTGCACTAATTGAGTACTTGAACCAGTCATGTCTTGTCGTCACAAAATCGGCATGCCCTGAAGATGTATATTCGTTCGACTCGAAGATTGGCGACTGCTCTCCTGGATCAACTTGATGGCCTTGATGCCAAGTCGAAAGACGCGGCCGCGTTCATCATGAACGGGACAAAGATTGATCTGGGTCCTTTGACGATACCTAGTATTATTACCCAGCCTAAGAATGCTTAGGTCAGCTTTGCTCAGCGATTGTGCCTGAGCGGGCCGATCTACAGTAAATAGGTATTTATTAGCAAGGTTTCAACTGGGCTGCTTTTTTAGTGGCTTCAGTGGCTTTTGGTGCCTGGCGGGCTGCTGTGGGCCTTCCCGGTCTGTGACGTTGAGCCCCTGAGCACTCGGCAAGGCCATCGTGATTCGTGACGGACAACAAGATATCACGCCCGCTCTAATTCTCGACCCCAATAGTTACGTTCTCATCCGTACTCCGTAATCCGTACTCCGTACACGAACCATTTTTAATTACTCGACTGCACTGCAAGTCCAAGCGTCGTCTCACCATTTCTCTCTTTGCTCAGAATTTCACTCTTCTCGAGCCGTTGCTGCTTGTCCCACTCACTCACGTCCCTTTCTTTACTGGTCCATCCTCCCTCCCCTCCTCCTCCCTCTTCTATCAATCCAGCCCACCTGACCATCGCGTCCCCCTCCCCTCAGGCCCCGGATCTAATTTCGTCATTTCCTTTTGCCCATCTCCCGGCCGTTTCAATTTTTATTCTTGCATAGTTTTCGTGCTCGCCAGTCTACCCAGTAGTCCACAACCTCGCCATTCCTTCGGTGCGTACATCCATTGCCTGCTGCCGCTGTCATCGCTGCCCCTGATATCTATCTATCTCTCTCTCTACTTGCGCCACGACGCCAGTCACACACACACACGCCCATCTCGCTAGGCAGCCCCCATTTCCACTCGACTGTCTCGTTTCATTTACTCAAACTACCCCTCGCCGCTTATTACCTGCTTCTGTCCTTTGGCTTGCATTTGATCGCTTCATCGCTCTTGTTCTTCCGTTCCCATTGGCTGCTGTCGCATCAAATCAAGCAAAAAGTCTCGTGTCACGACCATTGCTTCTCTCCACTCCATACCTAGCTACCCCTGGCGGCTCTGCACAGACGTATCGCGATTTTTACTTCAATCGCGTCCTTGCTAACGCCAGCAATTTGCGCACGACCAAGCAGAGACACGTATCGCGACGAACCGAACTGAATTGATACCGATTTCTACAAAACGCCGCCTTTTTCCCCCGTCGACCGTTGAAAAGCCGCGCTTTGCCTTTGCGCACCAATCCGCAGTCATGGGCGGCCAATTCTCCAAGGTTATGGGCAAGATCTTCGGATCCAAAGAAATGCGCCTACTCATGCTCGGTCTCGACGCCGCCGGCAAGACGACCATTCTCTACAAGCTCAAGCTGGGTCAGGATGTCACCACCATACCCACTGTCGGCTTCAACGTCGAGACCGTCACCTACAAAAATGTCAAGTTCAATGTCTGGGACGTTGGCGGCCAGGACAAGATTCGTCCCCTTTGGCGACATTATTTTAGCGGTACGTGCCGCCTATTGCCTCAACGGTCCTTCTTTTGCGCTTCGGCTTTGCGCCTGCTGCTGCCATGAAAGTTGGCGCCTGTTCGCGTCCGCCGCCCGCTCCAGCGTCTTACTAACTCTCCTGTCAATGCAGGCACCCAAGGTCTCATCTTCGTCATCGACTCGTCCGATCGTGCCCGTATAGATGAGGCCCGCCAGGAGCTTCACCGTATTATCAACGACCGCGAGATGAAGGACAGCCTGCTCCTCGTCTTTGCCAACAAGCAGGATCTAAAAGAAGGCAAGTAACTCGCACGGATGCAAGCCCTGTCCTTGGCTGCTATCCAATGCTAACCAGTCTCACTACAGCTATGAAGCCCCAGGAGGTTACTGAGGCTCTACAGCTCTCCAAGCTTAAGGACAAAGTCTGGTACGTTGTTCCAAGCTGCGCCACCACGGGCGAGGGTCTGCTCGAGGGCCTTGCCTGGCTCTCCAACAACGTCAAGGCCCCTCCTGCCCCAGTCAAGAAATAGGCGTCAAACGACTTGAGACACTATGATACTTCTCCCTTTCTCCCTTTTGTGTTGCAGTATTCTCGCAAATCTCACGAGCTATACACCGACAGGCATGTAACGCCGCGGATGACATAAAAGCCAAAGTCTGGCCCAAAAAGACGGCAACGCCAGCAGAGCAACATCGCGAGGCTATCGCGCAGCCAAAGGGAGATGTAGGAGAATATGAGAAGCACTATTTGCTTCGCAACACACAACCCGCATGCTCGGGTGGCTATGCAGGGGAAAAAGAAACATTCGCGCGACACAGAGATTGGAAAGGAAGAGCGATTGGGGGATGCGAAATCCAAACAACTACTATTATACCATGTACACCAACCGCACATGAATTTTTTCTCATCACCAACCCGCACAAGACAATACCAGTGTAATACAAAAACTAATTCAGAGAGTCGAGGGGGACGTGGGAAGGCAACGACAGTATCTGCGGCGGGCCGACAGTCGTGCCAGGCTTTAATATCGGGCTCATATATCTTGTACACTTGTTCTATATCAATTCATCAGGTTCATCATTGTGACAATACTACAGGGGGCTGACTCACATTACGAACTTGAGAGAGCGGGACACGGGCTAGACTCGGTCATGGCTTCTAGACATTCTTCTTACAAGTGAATACTAGTAGACGGATGCCCATCTGTATCATATACTAGTACACGCTTCAAATCCTTCAAAACTATGCTTTGGGACTTCCTACTCGCCCCCAATAATGGTAAAATGAAAGTACGCCAATGCTCCCCCATATACTTATGCCAAAGGATCTAAAACGAAGCCCCAACGCCTCTTTCCATGACCTGCACGAGACGCCTGACCAAATCATTCCTAATCCGACCAACCAATCACCATATACCCCAATACATCTCGCCTTGGACATGTTACTCCCTGACTCGTTTCGACGGGCGCAGCAAAGAGTCGTCAGCAAGCCCGCTGCGCTTGGTGCCCGGTAGGCTGCTCGTGCGTATGTCGTTGTCGTCCTGGCTCACACGGCGGTGTGGATAGTCGACCTTGAGGCCCTCAAACGCGTTGGCCGTGACCTTATCGCCAGTGCTGAAGAAGGGCAGCTGGAGGGCCTGCGCGGCGGCGAGGCGGCGGACGGGGTCGTACTCGAGGAGACCCGAGAGCAGCCGGTAACCCTCCTGGCCGAGGGAGCTGAGCGACGTCGACGCACCCGACGACGTGTTTGTGCTGCTGGGCGCGTTGGAGATGGTGTTGTGGTACCATTTTTCGAGGTTGGACGCCAGCGGCGCACCGTGTGAGTGGCGCCCGTGGTGGGCGGCCATGCTGGCCTGCAGCGCATTGAGCTGGCCGTACTCGGGCATCGTACCCAGGAGCGGCCACTTGTCCTTGGTTGGCGCGCCCATGATTTCCATAATCTTCATCATCTGGTTGCGTTGAAACGGCACCGTCTTCTTGCTGTCCATCTTGGCTTCCTCACCCTTGAATATGGGCCGCAGAGAGAGCAGTTCGGCAAAAATGCAGCCAATAGCCCACATGTCGATGGCGGGCGTGTAGTGGTACGAGCCCAAAATCAGCTCCGGTGCGCGATACCAGATAGTCACGACGACCTTATCTCCGCTGAAGAGGGAATGGAGCGGCTTATCGAATCGGCGGGCCAGGCCCAAGTCTCCAATCTTGACGCTGCCGGAAGAGCTCACCATGATATTGGCAGGCTTCAAGTCGCGATGCAGCACCCAGTTGGTGTGTAGATAATGACATCCGTTGAGCAGCTGAAACATGATGCTCTTAACAGTGGCGGGTGGTATCGGGTGGCGTGGTTGTTGCGTATGGTGGTGAATAATCTGAAGCAAGTCGTGCTCGGCGTAGTCAAATACCATAAATATACATTTATCTTCAAGAATGATTTCAATCAGGCGGATGACGTTGGCGTGGTTCAGCTCGCTGCAGAGGCTCATTTCTCGAATGGCGCTCTGGGAGATGCCCGTATAACTGAGTTGTTCACCTTCCTTGTCTGGCTTGAACTTTTTGATGGCGACCTCGTGTCCCGTTGGCACCGGTGCGCCATTAGTGCTCGTGATGATGTTATTGCGGTTTACGGCCTTGTACACGCGTCCGTAGGTTCCACTGCTGATGAATCCGACGATGCGATATCGCTCCGTAACACGGGCTTTGGGTTGATATCCTCCCAAACGTCCGACGCCTTCTGGAATCCGTCTGTGAGCATAGTTCTGGTTTCGATGTATGGATGTGGGTGCTAGAAAAGATGATGCCCCGGAAAGGGAGGATGGGGCGAACGACGTGTGCGGAGCAGCAGCGGACGGATTCCACTGGGCACCGCCATGCTGCTGCAGCTGAGGATACTGGGGCTGGGGCTGCTGCTGGCGGGATCCGTGCCCGGCAGTGGGCCGTGAGCCCAACGGCATGGCAAGTTTCTGAGGAGCTTCCTGGCCCTGATGTGGTTGTGTGCCAGATCGGTGTATTGGTGTTGACGGACAGTCGGATATTTGGGTTGCCTCTGGCGTGGCGTGACAAAATGGCAGGAGCTCCGGACACTGACACTCAGCAGCACAGACGAATGAAGAGGGTAATATGATGAATGAGATGCTGAAGGAATGCAGTAGCCTTCAGCTTGGTATTGTGAGCGCCCGAGGAGAGGGGCTTGAGAACAACGCACGAGGCAGCTGTTATTAGCTCCGCTCACGGCGACAAAATATTATGCTACTCGAGAACAGCATTGACACTTGTCGATGTGATCGAGAGAAGCAGTTTTCCTGACTCAGCTTTTTTTCTTTTCCCGACAGATAGGATAAACAGGGGTCGCGGAATAAGAAGTGTATCTAAATTCCGAACACAGTGGCCAGCCAGGATGGCAGCTTCCGAGCGGGCTGACGCGGGCCAAAGACAGGCTAAGGAAAAACACCAGAGGCGAAAGAAATAGAGTTGAGATACGTACCATCAAAAGCTGCCTGCACGCCACGCTTAAGTGACTGGTGCGTCCGTACGCCATTACCAAGGCCAGCGCTGCCCGAACCGGGCCCCGAGGGCGGATTTGTTAGGCTCATGGCTCGTTGGGAGAATCTCCCCCGAGGAAGGGGGGTTGGACACAGAGACTGCGCCCTCTCCCGAAGAAGCCGCGTACGGCCAAGGGCTCGAAGATCCCCGGTTTAAGCAGAAAGGTAGGTAGGTAGCAAACGACAAAGAGAGCGCAAGAGCCTGCCGGTTTAGCGAGGAGAAGGGCAAGGTAGGTAGTGGGTTGATTTCGGCCCAAATGACCGACACACCTCCACCACGACAACCAGCGGCGTCGCTAGCAGGAACCTGGAGCCCGTTGTCGAGAGTTGTCTCTGCTGAATTTCGTCGCCAAACCCACTGCGGCAGAATAAGTTAGGGGAGCCGCGACTCCGGGCCTGTCAAGAGATTGCTGTGGAGTCTACGCCTCGCGATGAACCGACGACGGCGCATTAGACGTCGATGGCTGGCGTCGTGGCAGTGGCACTCACGGCTTGCGCGCGCGCGGTCGGCCTGCAGTGAGCAGCGAATCTGCGGCGATTGACTGGGCAAGGCGCGGGTTGTAGTATGTGAATGCAATGTAATCCTGCGCAGCTTCTCGCATGCGTGATGTTTCATGTGAATCAGTCGTCATGTAATAACTCAATGCTTGTCAACGGAACGCTTCATCCTTGTCCTGCGTCGTTGGCTCTGAGGCATCCCAGTAAAGCGATGACTAAGCTCACCAAGTCAATGACCCTACCACCGCCGCCACCTGAACCTTGAAGTCGAGTTTCGAAAGAGAATCTAGATTCATGCTGAATAATTTTCTCGCCTAATTGAAAATCATATATTTTGCGGCTTCCGTTAGTGCACCGCTACAGTTAAACTTTATTGCGTGGCTATCAGCCGACATCCTCCATCTACACGCCTTGCCGCTCATCGTGGGCCAAGCTTCTCCAACACGCGAGGGCCTTGTTCATCCCACTCCGCCTTTGTTACCCACATGCTCTCCTTATCGGCCATGATGTTGGCCAGGACTGCACCGCCCAGGAAGACCATGTGTCTTCTCCTGGGAGGGTCTTCTATGCGCACCTTGAACTTGCTCAAGCGCTCGGGGTTGCCCTGCAGTGCGCGCGTGAGCCACAGCTGCTTCAGCTCCTTCTCCAGACGTGACGGCAGTCCTGGGTACATGCTGCTACCTCCAGATAAAACGATAGCCTTGAACAGAGACGCACGAATATCCACATCGGCAGCCTGGATGGTATTGAACAGGAATTCGCCCAGGCCAGGCGACTCGTTGTCGACCAAGTGAGGCTGGAACAGGCATTCGGGGGCCTCGAATCGCTCACTTCCTACGCGGATGACGCGGCCGTCGGGGAGTGTGTAATTTTCCACCAAAACTGTCGTATCTTCACTGAGAGCCTTGTCTAGCTCGAGGTCGTATGATACATAGCAAAGCTTCTCCTTGATCTGGCGCACAGTCTCGAAATCGGCGGTTCGGTTCAGGGCGTAGCCACGACGGAGGAGTAGCTTGATGAGGTTGCGGGTGACGTCGCGTCCAGCAACGTCGAGTCGTTTTGTGAGGTGGTTGAGGACAACGGATTCGTAGACGGGGACAATGTGGGTGACACCATCGCCCGAGTCGACAACGACACCAGAACTCAGACCTACGAGATAATCGTCAGTGAGGGCGCGTATGTTTTGCGCTTAGTAAAAGACCTACCCTGGGCGTAGAGGGCCAGAACAGCCTGAATGGCGACATAAACGCCGCCGAATCCATATCTATCAAACATAACCTCGCACATCTGCTCGCGGTTCTTGAGCGGGTTCATCGGAGGCTCTGTAAGAAGAATCTTCTGGCCTCTAGGGTCGACCTGAAGCTTCTCGTAGAAAGTATAGTCCCACAGGTGCTGCATGTCATCCCACTTCTTGACGATGCCATTCTCCATGGGGTAGCTTATTTGCAGCATGGTACGGGCCGCAGCGGCCTCGTCACCGCACATGATGTCCTTGATCACAATGTCATTGTCCGTCTTTTCCTCTGAACGCAGAATCGGCCGGCCGACGATGGAGGGAAACTGGTGCTCGGGGAAGTTTTGCGCGGCGTAGCCGACCTTGAGGAAGCCGGTACCGCCATCGAGGACTAGAAAAGGAGGGGGTTGAGTACGTCAGCGACCGCGAGGCTGGGGTAGGAAGCCATTCGGACTGCTGGGCGGGGGTCGCCAGAGTAAAACGCAGACATACCGATGGGCGGGGGATTGGCCATCTTTGCGACGACTCGGATGTAATGGTTAGGGTAGGAGCAAGGTGCCGCACGAGGTGACGTGGTGTTGAGATGCAGCAGCCTTGACAGCTTCGAGTTGGCACCTCATGGTGGGGTCGAACCAACGTCAGAGGTGGCTCTGCCAAATGCGTCACGTGCAACCCCGCGGGCCATAACTACAGCGCCGGCCCGCGCCGGGCTACTCCGGTGCTGTTAGAGGTATTGTAATTAACCTTGGCATAAGAGCGTTAGCCAGACCTGACCCATCAACTGTTCTTCTAAAACAGCCTAGACTTACTTGCAGATTTTTTTTTCTTTTTCTTTTTTTAATTTGTTTCATTAAAAGAATTCGAAATGGGGAGCCCTCCAAAGTTCAAGGTCCTCATCCTCAACCCCAACAGCTCCGAGGCGATGACGGAGGGGATGAAGTCGGCCGTCTCCAAAATGGCACTTTGCGAGGTATTTGCAAATGCCTCTCATCAGTCATGCAAGAATTAATAAAAATTAATCGGAGATTTTGAGATTTCTAGAATTTAGACATTTCCACATACACTGCTCCTAACTTTGCTCCTGACAGCATCAACGACGACGAGGGGATACAAGCCAGCACCGAAGCCGTCATGTCAGACATTCTGTCTGGTAATCTCAGCCCAAACAGCTACGACGCCATTCTTGTCGCATGCTTTAGCGTCCACACCCTCGTGTCGAAGCTCTCTTCGATGACTACAGCCGCCGTGACCGGTATTTTTGAAGCTAGCTTACTTACGTCGCTCTCCATCATTGCACCGCCAGGCGGGAGCGAGTCGTGGGGCATCGTCACTACAGGGGCCTTTTGGGAGAAACATCTAGGTGACGGAGTAAAAGCATTCTTGGGGCAGGCTGCCGCACAGACAAATGACCGGTTTGCGGGGACCTTCTCCAGCGGGCTGACAGCAGGCGACTTCCACACTGTGTCGCCTGCACACGTCCAGGCCAAATTAAAGGACGCCACTGTTCGTCTACTGAAATCTTCTAAAGTTGGTTGTGTTGTCATGGGATGTGGCGGAATGACGGGGCTAGAGAGCATCATTCGGGAGACTGCTATCGAGGTATACGGACGAGAGCGAGGCCAGTCCGTCTATATTGTTGATGGTGTTCGAGCTGGTCTCTTGCAGCTCTACCAAATCATGCTCAGCAGACGCGAGTTTGCGTGAGCAAAGCGTGGTCAATTTATGATAGCGCTACAGTATGAACATAATTGCATAGTAGGTCTAGTCTAGGTCTAGTCCAGGCGACGAGTACGGCCCCAGACTTCATCAACATCCTTCTTACCCTTTGTCTCGGGGATTCTCCAAGCGATGAAGAGGGCAGATGCGGCAGCTACCGCAGCAAAAAGAAAGTAAACCCAGCCTCCATGGCCGCCAAAGGCCTTGTTGAGAGCAGTATTGAGTATAGGGAAAAACTGGGCAACAATAAATGTCGAAACGTAGGCTCCAGCGAGAGCCCAGCTCTGGGCGGCACCGACTGCCTCTTGGCCTACCAACTCGGAAGCGAGGATAAAGGGCACAGGACCTAATCCAACGGCGAAGAAGGCGACGAAGAAGATGACGGCAAAGGCGGACAAGATCTGAAAGCCAGTGACAATCGACAGGGCCAGAGCAAAGGAGCTGCATCCTTGGCCAACCACAGAGATCAGGAGACAAGTCTTGCGCCCAATGCGGTCTGGCAATGGCGAACAGCCGATGGTCATCGTCAGGTTCACGACAGACACCAGGATGGTGAGAAGAACCGACGAGATGGGTAAGAGATCCTGTAGAAGCGAAACAGAGTACATAATGATCGAGTTAATGCCACAAACTTGTTGCACACAATTGACTCCGACCACAGCGATGATGGCTGGCCTGTACAAGGGGTCTTTGACTACTTGGAAGAACCCCAGATGTTTCGGCGGATCGGTCTCCGGAGCGGCAGGAATTATAACTTCTTCCGTCTGCGAGAGCAAGCCTTGCGCTTCCCCAGCGGGACCACCAGCTCCCCAAGCGTCTGCCTCGTGCTCAATGTCGACATTGTGGCCGCGAATCTTTTGCAAAATTCGCTTAGCTCGAGAGACATCACCGTGGGCGGCAACCCAGGCAGGGCTCTCGGGAATAGCTAGCAGTCCAACTGCTTGAGCCACAGCGATGCAGACGGCAGCCCCAAGAATGACCCTCCACGCACCACCGTGGCTTAAAAAGTATCCCAATACCTGCGCTGTAAGGATACCAATATTGATCGAGACTTGTGTCATGACGCCAAAGAGGCCCCTCTGACCAGGAGGTGCAATCTCGCTAATGTACAGAGGAACGATTACGGTCGCACCGCCGGCGCCGATGCCGGCCAGAAAGCGACCCAGTGAGAAAAAGGCCACGCTTCCAGACAAGGTCTCGACAATCGAGCCCAGAGCGAACAGCAGAGCGGTCAGACGCATGGCAGGCAGGCGACCGCGCCTGGAAGCGAAATCACCAGAGCTGAGGGCGCCGATGAGCCCACCGACGGTGAAGACCGACGACACAAAGGCAAAGGCAGCCTCGTTCATGGGGATGCACTCGGGGACCCAGCTGGTGGTGTCATCATTGCGACCAGTGGCGACAAGACGTGCTGCCAGCCTCACGAGAGAGGAAATAGATTTTTTCTTGCAGGTAATGACATCCTGGGGCGCGTTGAGCTCGGCCTAATGCGACGTGTTAGCAGCCGTCCGTCTCGTGGACCCGGGGTGGACTGGTCGGTAGGACAAGCTCACCAAATGGAAGCCGAATTGCAGCGGGCCGAATGTCGCGATAACCAGGAGCGAAATGAGATGAAACGTTATGTCTCGGAGGCCTCGCCCGGTGCCTTCGCCAGCCATGATTGCGGCGCCAAGAATTTTGATGATGATGTTTGAATCTGCCGGTTGTTGAGGAAGTGCAAACAGGCGACAGAGGAAGCTGTGCAAGGACCTTGTTAGTGGCGCGGGGGCAGGACCGCCCCGTGACCATAGTTACCCTTGAATTGCTCTACAAATCCCGAGGGAATAAGGGGATCATTTCTTGGTTCAATTTTTTCTCTTAATTCTTGGCTTTCAATGTGTCCAAAAAGAATTTTAACCTACTAGCGCCCTCTCTACTTTGACTGCTCAAGGTCCTGCAGAATCTTCCGCCCACGAACACAGTCCGCCTCATGAAAAGGCTCCCTGGAGCGCTCTGCAATGCCCTCGTTGATCCACTGTTGCACAGCAGGATGCTCAAACAAACGATCAATGTACTGTCCAGCCTTGCCAGGAATAGATAGGCCAAAGGTCTTGATGCGCGACGCAATTGGCGCGTAAAAGGCATCGGCCACTGAAAACGTAGGCCCGGCGATCCATGGCCCGCCAAACTTGTCCAGGCCCTCGTTGAACAGCGCCGCCATGCGGTCCAGCTCCTTTTGCAGGTCCTCGCCCACTGGACCAAACTCGATGCGCAGGCCGACATTCATGGAACACTGGTCACGGATCGCGGGGAAGCCCGAGTGCATCTCGGCGGCGGCGCTGCGGGCAAAGGCTCGGGCAGCGCGGTCGCTTGGCCACACGGCGGGGTGGCTCTCGGCGACGTACTCGCAAATGGCCAGCGAGTCCCAGACAACGGTCGTGGACGTGCCGTCGTGCAGGCAGGGCACCTTGGCTGTCGGCGAGAATGCGGCGAACTCTGGCTGGCGCTGGGCGGGCTTGAAGATTTGCAGCTTCTCCTCAAACGGTATTCCCGCAGCCTTGAAGAGCACCCAAGGGCGCATGGACCAACTGGAGTAACGCTTGTTGCCAATGTAAAGTGAGTACGACATGTTGGTGCTTTTTTTTTTGTTTGGGAGTAATGATTGTAGGTGGGAATTCGAGGGGAATGCTACACCCCCAGAGACCTGATCAAGCGGCACAGCGATGCCACTATATAGTCAAGTTCAACGCCAAAAGTAGTTGATTGGCTCGTACTATTTTCGCTTTCCAGCCGCACGCCCTTTGACTCACTACATGGACTAGTTGGTGAAGATCTCTTTTACGACAATGAATTTCTAAGCAGCGAGGTCCACTCGTGGCACTGGCGCACCAGCTCATTTTCAGCTAAACACCAAGACTTGTAAGCTCGGAACTGACGATGTTATGCTCGGATGTGCCGATATCGTGATCAACAGACGGTGTGGGATATGCCAGCGGTGAAACAGGGCAAGTGATGCAAGACGACGAGGCCTTCACTGCCTACCAGAAACCACGGCCATTTGTGCGGCCAATTCAGCCCACGGCTTTACTGTTCTAGTTCAGTCTTGCGGCTTGTGGGAGCCAAGAGCGTTGGCAGCCCCTCCCATGGCGTTCGAGACGCCGTGTACTTTGAGGCGGATCAAGTTGCACGACGAAGACAAACATTTGATTGCACCTTGCTACCTAAAAGAGGAGTGCAACATAAGCCGGCTTGCTCGCCACTTATAAAATGGCACTCAGGAGCGGCTGAATGTAGACACACTGCTTGTTTTGGGGTCTTCTATTCTCATGACCAAGTTAAGGATATCGCACTTCAAAGGAACCTTTGTTAAATCAAGAAAAAAGATATATTCTACCAGTATGTCAAAATCCCATCTGACTCTCCTCCAGGATCCAAGCGTCCCTGCAAGCACACTTCCGCTGCTGCCCAAAACCGTTCCTAAATGTCATGTTAATGCGTCCTAAAAGTACCACCGTGACCGATATTGACAGCACACAGCACAATGGATCACGCCCCCGGCTTCAAGGCGTTCAACGGCATCGACGAATATGTCTGGAACCACACATTCGTGATTACGACCGAGCGATTCGTCATCGGGAGAGGTGTCTTGATCATGGTATTCGATCCATTGTCCATAGTAAAGTGGTCCGGAAAGGATACCAGTGAGGGTAACTCTCCAGGCCAGGACGGCCAGCCCCTCTCTCCGGGAGACAGCGTCGTGGTATACGATGCGACTGTGCGGTTCCATTAGGCCAGCCAGCTGCTGACAGTCCTGTGGAAACCTGATCTTCCTCTTTCAAGGAACGATTTCGACATACATATACAAAGAATCGGTAGGAAACGGCGTTTCGGAATGATATGCAATGGAAAATGTGCCGAAAGGATGCACAATGGCAGACAACTTGCTGCTCGGAAGCCCCCTATATATATCCGAGGAAAAATTCCCTACAAGCAACAACAAACATGGTCTATGCGTAGACAGCAACAGTGGCCAGCAGAGAACACCACCTGCTGACGTGGTGGAAGGCGTCTCAGACGCAGGCGAACTGCTCGTCGATGACGTAGCCTAGTGTGACGACTTGCCATCAATCCACGACTCACTTGTGGCATGATGACGTCTTGCGAGCTCGTATGCGCGCCGTATTGCTCGGATGCATGAATTTTTGTTGTTTCACTCGATGGCGCACCGATGTCTCTGGCCTCCTCGCCATCATGGCCATCGGCAAGGTTGCCATGCTCAGGATCAGAGTGCTGTTAGACGGTCAAGTCCAGAGCACAGATATCAGACGAAAGTTGGTCCCGGGTCCGCCATTGACAATGTCCCCCACAGTGAGACACTGGAACTCGTGATATCTGAGCTTCTCCATCGATATCGCATTCACCTTGGCAACACGGTGCCAGTTGCAGATAAACTCTCCCCGTCTGCATTTTGGGACTTGACAGCACGAGTCCCAATGGCCTTCTTCGAGCGCGATGATACTCTCGGCGAGGAGAGGCCCAGTTGGAGGCTCGCTAGAAAGGGATTTTGGGATTTCCGATCGGAGCAACGCAGCTGCGGCATGTCGGATGTCGTGCTTTCGACAAAATCGTACGATGAACTGGAGCGAGATCCGCAGGGAAGGCCCGAACCTTGCTGGCGCGTCTGCATGATAGTTTGTCCCCGCATTCAATGCCTCTTCGATGACGCACCAAGCAGAGGTGAAATCTTTGTCGAACGGATCCCAACGTGTCTCGTCCCCCACATGCTCGAATGGCTCCAACCGCATCTCAAAGCAGATACGTGTGAGGATGCGCCGGACGCTGAGTGCCGCAGCCCCCAGAGGGTGGATAGTCTTGGTCGAGTATATTAGAGACAGATATCGTTCCTCCCATAGCAGAAATCTAGATTGCAGCGAGGCGCGTTTCATATGTGCTACCGCTATATCGACGGACGTTGTGCTAGATTGAGCAAGCAGCTCTTCCAAAATGGCATGCAAGCTGATCCAAATCATTTCGAGCTCTATGTAGGCCTTGAGGATAGACTTCAGTGGCCGCTCCTGAAGGTATGCCAGGGCTTCCTGCCAGTCGTCGCTAGGCGTATCAGCAGTCACAAGCAGAGATTCCTCCTGGATCCTGGCGTAGCTGATGGTAAGAAATAGCAAATGCATTGCTTCATCCGATGTGTCAACGCCCTCCCAGAATCTCCAATCGCGGATTAATCGAACAGTCTTCTTGTGCAGGGCCATGAAGTTTCCGAGGTTGCCTGGATGCCCAGAATAGGCGCAGAAAAAAAAGTTGGCCACTAGAATGATGGTCTTGTCCTGCCTGGACAATGTCCTTTGTGTTGTTACTAATTGTAGAACTTGCTGTATGGCTGCCAAGTGCTGAGTGACGGCCAGCTTGCCGAGTTTTGAACAGTCGACGGCTGCTGCGTCTCCGTTGGCCTCGATTCTCGCCCACATCAACGCAGAGAGCGCATTCGTTGCGTGCCAGATTGCCGGCACGGTAAGCGTGAATCGGGGAATATGATAGCGCCAGTAGTCGCAGTTGAATTCAGCGGCGGCAGATGGGATTAAATGATGCAGGAAGTGG
Organism: Beauveria asiatica; assembly: GCA_038367545.1. NCBI lineage: Eukaryota > Fungi > Ascomycota > Sordariomycetes > Hypocreales > Cordycipitaceae > Beauveria > Beauveria asiatica. Next base: position 17,344 of record JAAHCF010000108.1, on the reverse strand, counting down.
CGATTGAGCCTCAAGCCGTCGAGGCACGAGTCCACGGGCGCAGAGCTCAGCTGCAAAGACGCGGGGGCTACCGAATCCAGGTAATAGCCGCTACATGTTCGGTTGCCTTTGCGGCAGCGTATGCAGAAAGGTCTGGCCTCGTCGCATTTGACGTGGCGCGATCTGTGCCCATGATTAGCAAACGCACAATGGCCATGGGGAGAGGGCCTTGGAGAGCTCTCGGGGCTTCTCTTACCGGCAGGTCCAGCATCCAGTTCTCACTCTGGGGGCCCATTGTCTCTTTCGGATGGTTAGCCGTTGTTCTAGTGAGGCTGCGGCTTCCGGGTCTGTTGATTGAGGTGGAGAGTCCATGGTTCGCGGCGCACGCGCCACGATATTTTATTTAGGCGAAACGGCCACCACGCCAGGTCGCCATAGGCTAACTATCGGCTGAAGGAGCGTGCGGCCAAGCAAGATCAATAAATGTCAAATCAGCTGTGAGATAACGAGTACCGTGTACGGATATGGAATCCACAGCTTTTAGCGAGCCAAGCAGTTCAAATGATGATGAGTGGAATATTGAATGTCCCATGTGATTGCAGAGGTGTTCATCTTCCTTACCCCACTCACTGGTCACTGTTGGAAGGCAGCCTTCAGCTGCCAAAATTGTGCCAGCCTTGTCTTAACATGTTCAAAGAAGACTGAGTATCACATCAAAGCTGAGACCGAAACAGTGAGATTATTTTACTCCTGGCTGTCCTCCGTCTTATGTCACACAACTCAGCCATTGTACGCACAGTCGCGCGTCCATCTAGGACGGGGCAATACCCGCCTTACCCCGATGAAAAGAGTCACAGCGGAGCCGGAACCCCGAAGCCGCCGCACGGCCGGACTCGGCCGGTATATAACCATCTCTACCCACCTTTTTTTACATGGTAGTCATTGTGAGTCGAACCAGCGCCTTCTCGATGATCTAGTTATATGCTGCTCTCTCGCCTCCGGGGAAAAAAAAAAAGAAAACTAGGTAGGAAGATACAAGGAATGCTCAACAAAGTCCGGAACTAGATGCATAAAAACAAAACCAAGAATGGCAATAATATCACATAATAGTGGCGCGGACGCCACAATAAACAACAAAGAGCACAGTCCAGAAACACAGACGCCCGACAGCACGCCCGTCAGAACGCCACCACCACCAGATGGGGGCTTGACGGCTTGGCTACAAGTACTTGCCGGCCACCTCATCGTCTTCAACACCTGGGGCTTCAGCATCAGCTTTGGCATCTTCCAGCCATACTACGAGCAACAGCTCGCGCTCGACCCCTCTGCCGTGTCCTGGATCGGCAGCGTCCAGATATGTCTCGTTCTCCTCGTCGGCGCCTTTTCCGGGCGCCTGTTCGACGCCGGCTACTTTAGGCAGATGCTCGTCGTCGGCGCCCTCCTGCAGCTCGTCGGCATCTTCGCCGCCGGCGCGGCGACGCGGTACTGGCAGCTGTTCCTGGCGCAGGGCGTCTGCCAGGGGCTCGGCTGCGGCGCCATCTTTGCGCCCACAGTGGCCAACACGGCGACGTACTTTGCGAGGAGGCGCACCCTGGCCATTTCGGCGAGCGCCTGCGGCGGCGCCACGGGCGGCATCGTGTTTCCGCTCATTGCGCGGAGCCTGCTGCACAGCATTGGCTTTGGCTGGACGATGCGCATCATGGGTTTTGTGGTTTTGGCCGTGTATGGCATTGTGCTGGTCTGCGTGCGGACACGGCTGGCTCCGCGCAAAGCAGGGGCGTTTATTGACTCGACGGCTTTTCAGGAAGCGACATATGTGCTTTTTGCCATTAGCATGTTCATAACGCTATGGGCAACTTATTTCGTTTACTTTTATGTGAGTGCAACTGCCCGGCGCCGGCTACATGCCCGTGCTAAATAAATCAACCATTAGGCCCGCGCATATGCCGTCAATGTGCTCCAGGGCTCGCAAGTCGACTCTTTTAATATGCTCATCGTCATCAACGCCGTTGGCATACCGGGGCGGCTTATCCCGGCATATCTGGGCGACCGGTACTTTGGCGCAGTCAACGTGTTCCTACCCACTGTGTTTGCCATGGCGGTGTGCGTCTACGCATGGGTCGGCGTAAAGACCATCACGGACGAGTACATTTGGATTATATTCCTCGGCTATTTTGGTGCCGGCATTCAGGGACTCTTCCCGGCGACACTAGCCGGTCTCACAAAGGACCTAAGCAAGAGCGGAACGAGAATAGGCATGATATTTAGCGTCGTGAGCATAGCCGCTCTGACCGGACCCCCGCTGGCCGGCAAGCTGATTGATGTGAGAGGCGGCAGCTACCTTGGTGCGCAGCTCTGGGGAGGAACATGTCTGGTTGTTGGTGGCTTGATACTGGCTGCTGCGAAATTTTGCAGCGTAAAGGAGACGGCTTGATCGTGGAACATGTCCAGCGAGCCAGAGAGAATGCCAAATTTTAGAAGGGCCGTCATGTAGATCGATGTATTAGGCGTAGCTCGTCATAAGTCCTTTCAAGTGAGCTCCTGCCGATGCAAGTGTAAGTGGCAGCCCACCAAGTAGCTTAGCAAGCTTCACTGTGGATTGTGTGGCGAATTTGCGTTGTACTGTTTAGGGATTAGAAAATAGTAGGCTAATGCTTACGATGCTAGGCTAGGCTTTAACATTAATATACAGACGCGACTCACTCACACTCACTCACAGCGCCTAGAAAAAAACTCAGCATCTGGGCATAATTCATTAACGCGCGTTATGTTAGTTTTTGGTGTCCCATCTGATAGAATGCCGAAGTGGCTGCCGCGTGCCGGCTTAGGCTGCGATTAACCCTGCATAAGAAGGCAAGGAGAGGCGTTCCGTCTGGCGGCGCGGCTTGCAAGACGATGTGTGCCTGGCCCAAGGGAGATAAAATAGACGGCGGATGAGCCTCGACACCCGCCGCAGAAATTTTCGGCTTACTCCCTGAGATGAGGTCTAAAAATCACTTGGGTGAAGTGAGCCTTCTGACTCTGTGTGTGTTTCCCCCACATGCCTGGGTGAATTACCTGCTATATTACTACGACAAAGTCTTGGAGTAATGTAGCTGACGTTTTTGAGATGTACTTTTTTCCAGGAGCAGCAGTACACACAATATGATAAACACGATTGACCCTAATAAATGTAACAATTGAGAGTAAATTAACCGCACTTGGCTTTGATTCAGAATTAATTGGCCCAGATAGAAATTTAAAGCTCTTGTTTCCTCGCTCTCCATGTCCCTTGTGCCTGGTGGGTAACCTACAGTGGTGTAGCGCAAGACCCTGATGTGTCCTGACGTGAAAAAAGATGTCCTAACCATGAATTGAACATCAACACATTTGCCAACCGCAGCTAAGCATGCCCCGCGTGCTGTCGATTTTTCGCAGCTGCTCTAGGGCCTTGTTAAATCCAACTCGATTTCCAAAGCCCCAATTGGCGCGCTTCATCTCAACTGGTGAGCTTTGTCCATGGTTGGGCTGTTTGCCCTGGCTGACGGGGGTTACTCCCTAGAATCGACACTTGCGCCGAGTCTTATTCTGCGAGCGAAAGCCCTCACAGCCGAACACAATGAACTGCAAAAGACGCTCAACGACTCCTTCGATGCTGCCAAGGCGAAACGAGCCGGTGAGCTGCGGCGCGTGGCCACTGCGCTCGCGGACTGGGAGACGGCAAACAGCGCCATTGCCGAGCTGCGCGCCATGACGCAGGAGCCCGCCGACCAGGACGACGCGGATCTCGCCGCGATTGCGCGCGACGAACTCGATGCCGAAGTCGCCAAGCTGCAAGGGCTGGAGCGGAACCTGTCGGCGAGCCTGACGCCGCGGCACCCGTTTGCCGACCTGCCCTGCCTGCTCGAGGTTCGGCCGGGCCCCGGCGGGCTCGAGGGCCGCTACTTTGCCGACACCGTCTTCAAGATGTACAGGGGCCTCTGCGCGCGCAGGGGCTACCGAAACAAGGTGGTCAAGTACGACCTGGCCGAGGGCGCGGGCGACCAGTCGTCGGCCGAGGGCGAGCTGCCGCTGCAGGAGGCCATTCTCGAAATCCAAGACGCCGGCGCGTACGACACGTTTCGCGCCGAGGCGGGCATGCACCGCGTGCAGCGCATCCCCAGCACCGAGAGCAAGGGCCGCGTGCACACGAGCGCCGTCGCCGTCTGGGTGCTGCCGTCCTTTGCCGAAGCGGCGACGGCCGACGACGACGGCGTCGACTTTGACAACAACAACAACAACAACAACAACCCCGAGAGCGACTTTTACATTGACCCGCAAGAGGTCAAGGTCGAGACGATGCGCGCGCGCGGCGCCGGCGGCCAGCACGTCAACAAGACCGAGTCGGCCATTCGCATGACGCATCTGCCGACCGGCACGACCGTGTCGATGCAGGACCACCGCTCGCAGCACCGGAACCGCGACGAGGCGTGGAAGCTGCTGCGCTCGCGCATCGCCGCGCAGCGGGCGGAGAAGCGCGAGGAGGAGGCGGCGAGGCTGCGCAACAGCGTGCTGGCGACGGCGCAGATTACGCGCGGCGACAAGATTCGCACGTACAACTACAACCAGGACCGCTGCACCGATCACCGCGCGGGGCTCGACGTGCACAACCTGCCCAGTGTGCTCGAGGGCAGCGACGTGCTGGATAAAATCATGGATGCTGCCAGAGAATCGCTGGTTGGCAGGGAGATTGAGATGCTTGTGGCCGACGAGGAGGCCAAGGCAAAGGCTGCGGCAAATGGTGACAAAAAGTAATATGGAGGCTCTTGCGAATTCAATGTATAAATGTACAAATATGTATCAATAGTTCATTGTACACACAAAAAATGGTTGTAATTCTTTACAACAAAAGCCCCAGTTGAACGTTACGAATAATTGTAAATCCTCCAGATACATGACCCGTCCAGATGCCCAAATTAAAAGAAACAAGGTACACCGTCCCATCACCCAAGAGCCCGATATCCCAGTCCCATAGAAAAACAGTATAACAATAAATACGCCAGGCCCGAATTCAAACTCCCTTTCAGTATCGATGCTTTTTAGTCCCGTTCTCAGGCATTATAGGTCGTTACATGAGCCCGCTCAAGACAACCTTGCCAATGTTGGCCACCTCTGACCGAATGTGCGCCTTGCTGTGCTCCTCAAAGTCCTTGACAATGTTTTGCACAATAATCTTGCGGACTTTGGCATCGGCCTTGGCAAACAGCTCGGCCACGGGCGCGGAGCACTCGCGCGGCGTGGGCATCAGCGCCAAGAACCGGCTGTACGAGTCGATGAGCACGTCGCACAGCGTGGCAAACGTCTCGAAAAAGTCGGGGTCAAACGGCAGCGACGGCGTCAGAAGATAGGTGTACTCCTCGCCGGGGAGTAGGTCAGACTCGGAGGCGGCAAAGTTCATGACGGACGGGCCGCTGCCTCCCGTGCCAGCAGCGGGGAGGCCGCCGCCACCGCCACCACCACCACCGCCGCCGCCGCCGGTACCACTGCCGCCCTGGCCGTGGTCATCGGTGAGGGACGTGTCGGCCGTCGAGATTGACCGGCGCGACTTGCCTCCCGGCCGACGGAACATGTTAGGCAGCCGGGCGCGGGACAGGGACGAGGACGAGTCGCCGTGCAGCTGCTGGAATGAGTCAAACTCGGAGAAGAGGCTGTTGAGACAGCGCAGGAACTCGACGGGCGTGGAGGAGTACAAGTCGTTGATGGTGGGGATCGAGACGCCGAGGAGAAGGATGTTGGTGGCTTTGCGGGCGAGCTTGCGAGGGTCGTACGCGGGCATGCGGCTGAGGTCCGACTTTTCGAACAGATATGTGTTGAACCAGTATACCCGACCTTCGTGACTATGCACTGTTAACTACCAATTAATTTCGTTGGGCATCTAGGAACGGCTTACGCCTTGCGGAGGTAGCTCAGCGTCGATATCCGCTTCTGTGCTGCCTCGATGATTTGCTGGTGCATCATGGCCACCTCGCTCTGCCGCCACTGAGTTGGGCTGATGCCCGTTGCCGTCGAGGGCGTCTGCTGGGGCATCATAAACGCAGTACTCGTCGTCGAGCGGCTAATTGCCGAGAATGGCGCGCTGTCGGGGCTGATGGGACTGCGGACCAGATCGCGGCCGTCGCGCGGCGCAATCTTGGCCGCCGCAGCGAGGGCATAGTCGGGAAGCGCAGGCGGCACCGAGTCGTCCGTCATGACGGCATCGGCGGCGCCGCTTGCCGTCGTGGAGACGCTGCTGCGGCGACGCGCACCCGACAGCGACGCCTTGCGCGAAAAGGACGCCTTGCGCTCCTTGGACAGGGTGCCGCTCAGGAGGCCCAGCGCGGACGAGACTGCGGAGCCATCGCGTGTCGCGGGCCGTGAGGGCAAGGCCGAGTCGCCGCCGCCATGGCCGAAATGGGATGCCGTCGATGTCGAACCGGGAGCAAAGGGGTTCTGCATCGCGGGAGAAGAAGGCGAGGCCGTTTGTTTGGCCGCGTTCGCCTCGGTTTGTTCGGTCTGCGGCTACTCCTGGCGGGGCAACGATTGGGGGGCGGAAGGGGGGGGGGGAAGAGGGCGGCTGGCGGTGTAACCCAGAGCAGGCGGGACACAGAGCTCCGCCGGCTTGGCGCGCCGTGAGATGGATTGGAAGATGAAGGCCAGGCAAAAGGTAAGCGCCGCCGGAGGAAGATGGAGCGCTCGTGTGGCGGCGACGGGTGCGATGTTGTCGAGCAGCGATAGAGATAGAGGAGGGAGGGGTGTCAAGGCGGGAGGCAGTAAGCGGGCCACTTGTTGTCAGGGCGGTTTAAGCCAAAAACGCTGCTGGTGAGGATAAACACAACAAAGCGGCGATATAGACGAGGAGAAAAAAATCCGGCATGTAGATGCCATAATTTACCGTCAATATTGCTTTCTGGAAATTCTTCACTCAAGTTATAGTACGACTGTTCATAATGCTTGTTCTTCCGCAAGGCGCCATCTATACTTGAAACAGAATGATGAGACATACTATCTATGTACGCAACAGACAAGAACCATGAAAATAAAATGAAACAGCCCGGAAATCTCAAATTGAATAGATCCCACTAGCATGAGAACCAAAGAGATTGCCAAGGAAAAAGTCAGTTTGATGTGCAATTTGCATTTGGCCTGAATGGCCTCGGGGGCTCTACTTCTGAAAATCAACTAAAATCACGTCGCTGTTAACAGAAAGCAAAGCTCCTGTGCATACTGCATATTGTGCGCTTGCTTTTTCTGCTACCCCCATGGCCATGAAAGTTGCAGAAGGAATCTAGCGTCGCCATTGCTGATGACCCTTGCGAATGACCGTCCTACAGCCATCGCACAGCTGAAAAGATGGGCTCAACTCTATACTTGTAGCTGTGCGCAGATATTGCAGCTCTCCTATTGAGCGTCTCGAAAACAGGAGGCGGGTAAGGCTGACGGCGAGGAGACCAGCTGAGCGTTGATGCACCAATCATCCGGCTCTCTGGGAGCTACGGTGCGCATGAGGGGTTGCTGCCTTGATGTAGCCTGCTGCTTTGGCACTGGTTATTTCCAGTGCAGCAGACAAAGTTCGATGCTGGAATGATCACTGGTATTTACTGCAAGAATCAATAGCCTGACCAGCTCGGATTCGCGTCGTCTAAACTCTCCTCCCGTGACCTTACAAAGCCACAAACATAGCCGCCGGCCCCAGCAAACACCAGATCAGAACTTGCGCGGAACAAGCCTAGGGCATCATCCCCTATCAAGGAGATAATGAACCACATCAACACGAGCCGAGAGAGCACCGATAATGAGGGCCCAATGCCTAGAGTCCCAAAAAGACAGAGGCTGAACGACATGGCCTACGCGAATGGCTCTACCTTGGCCGCGTTGTCGCACGACAAGTACACAGTTGGCTGGATATGCGCACTTTCGATCGAAATGTCAGCTGCAGTGGCCATGTTGGACGAGATACACCAAGGTCTACCAAGGGCTGACGAGGACACCAATACATATACGTTGGGGCGCATCGCTGCACACAATGTCGCCATTGCGTGTCTTCCGTCAGGCTACTACGGCAACAACAATGCAGCGGCCGTCGCGACCAATATGCGCCGAACTTTCCCTTCTATGCGTTTTTGCCTAATGGTTGGCATTGGTGGCGGAGCTCCTGGACAAGCTGATATCCGACTCGGGGATGTTGTTGTTAGCGAAGGCGTGATGCAGTACGACTTGGGAAAGTCACTCAGCGAGGGCCGTTTTACACGGACAGGCATCATGAACAGGCCGCCGCAAGAGCTGCTGACGGCCGTTGCGAACCTGCGAGCGCGACATCGCATTGAGGCTAGCCGAATTCCCTCGATTCTTTCTGAGATGCTTGAGCGTCATCCAACAATGTCGCAGTCCGTTTACCGCAACTCGCTGCAAGACCGTTTATTCGACAGTACATATGACCATGTCCAATCGACGGACGTTCCGACGGACGATTGCGAGCTGTGTGATATTTCTAGATTGGAGGACAGGTCCCCACGAGATAGCCCGAATCCAAAGATTCACTACGGAACGATCGCCTCTGCAAATCAAGTCATGAAGCAGGTCAAGACTAGAGACGAGCTAGCACACGAGCTAGGCGTGCTCTGCTTCGAGATGGAGGGCTCAGGCGTGATGGACGGCTTTGCGGGTTTGGTCATCCGCGGAATTTGTGATTACTCTGACTCTCACAAGAACAAGCAATGGCAAGAGGTTGCGGCCACAGTAGCGGCAGCCTATGCAAAAGAGCTTCTCTTGGTCATACCTGCCGCCGTATGTACAGCAGCACCAGTAGTTGCGATACCTTCTGTCGATCTCGGTGAGTAATGCCGGTTCTTCTCTCCTGGCTTTCCTCCCACTAATCAGGCCAATATTCAGATCGTCAACAGACTCTGTTGCGTTCTTTAGAATTTGAACAAATTAATGCTCGCCGTTCGAATATCAAGCCAAAGTACTCAACTACGTGCCGATGGCTACTGTCGCACCCCGACTATCTCGACTGGCAAGACCCCAAACAAGCCGTCAAACACCATGGATTTCTGTGGATACGTGGAGGCCCTGGTACTGGCAAGTCGACTATCATGAATTTTGCCTACAAAGAAGCAATGACTCACAAAGATGTGGTGGTCATCTCATTCTTCTTCAACGCGCGGGGCGAAAGTTTAGAGCGGTCTACTCAGGGGATGTATCGATCTCTCCTGTTCCAGCTCCTAAACACTTTACCCAACCTCCTCACAATTTTTGACGCGTCAGAGCACAACAAGTTCCTCGACGACTTTTACACGGCTACTTTGAGTCACCAAAACCCTGTGTGGCAGATCATCGTGCTCCAAGATTTGCTACGAGGCGCACTGACGAATCTCGGCCAGATCCCGTTGGCAATCTTTGTCGATGCTCTTGACGAATGCTCTTCTGATCAAGTGGAAGAATTAGTAGAGTACTTTGAAGCTCTTGGAGAAGACGCAGAGCAAAATGGCTTGCGACTCAATATCTGCTTCTCCAGCCGCTATTACCCATACATCGATATTCAGTACGGCCTGAAGATTAAACTAGAGGCTCAAGGCGGCCACGAAGAGGATATTGCCATGTACATACGAAACAAGTTGAGAATCGGCACAAGCAAGACTGCGGAGGAAATCAAAACAGGAATGCAAGCCAAGGCAAAAGGCATCTTCATGTGGGTTGTTCTGGTTGTCGACATCTTGAAAGCCGAATATCAAGATGGCCGGATCTTCGAAGTCAAGAAACGGCTTGCCGCCCTACCAGCCGAACTAAGCGACTTATTCAAGGAAATTCTGGCAAGAGATCAGAAGAATATTAGAGATTTGAAACTTTGCATTCAGTGGATTCTGTTTGCGAAACGTCCATTGAAGCTAGAAGAGTACTATTTCGCGGCTGTGTCGGCTCTCAGTCCTGATGAACTGGGCGAATGGGACCAAAACGACATTACCACAGAGGACATGGGAAGATTTGTTATAAGCTCCTCGAAAGGACTCGCAGAGACGACGAAATCCAAAGTCAAAACAGTTCAGTTCATTCATGAGTCGGTACGAGAATTCTTTCTCAAGAACGCCATGCACGAGTTATGGCCCAATCTTGCCGCAGCAGACTTTGAAACTGTAAGCCATAGCCAACTACAGCAATGCTGTTATGCTTATTTCAATTTCTGCGTTGTGTTCAAGGCTGAAGCCTGTCTGTCCTTTGCAGAAAAGATTCCAACAGCATCTTCTGATGAAGCAAAAGAACTGCGCAGCGCCGTGTCGGGCAAATTTCCGTTTCTTGAATATGCAACACGCCATCTTTTCCACCATGCTGATATTGCAGCCAGCTCCATTCCACAGCATGATTTTCTAAGTTTTTGTTCCCTCGAAGCCTGGATTCTTCTCGACAACCTTTTCGAGATGTTCAAAATTCGCCGCCACACGCCAACGACAAGTCTTCTGCACATTTTGGCAGAAAGAAATCTCGCAAAACTCATCAAAGAAGCATTGCACCTCGACTCAGGAATTGATGTATATGGAGGGCGGTATCACTACCCACTGTTTGCTGCTTTGGCTAATAGCAATCACGATGCGGTCAAAGCACTACTACAGACGCCGACTAGCCCCCAAGAAGATGACGCCTTTGCCCGTTTGGATTATGGGTCGAATTTCAAAGTCAAATATGACCAAACGCCGCTTTTATGGGCTGCTGCGAGAGGATATGACGTTGTTGTCAAGTTACTTCTTGACAAGGGTAGCGATATCAAGGCGGAAGATAAGCATAATCGGACACCGCTATCGCATGCAGTCTGGCACGGCCATGACGCTACTGTGCGGCTCCTACTTCAGCATAGCTGTGATGCTTGGAAGTTCGATAGGCTACCGCTATTATATGCTGTTAAGAGGGGAAATGAGCCTATTACGCGGCTGCTAATTGAGGCAGGCGCAAATATCGAAGTGAGTCCTACAGATGGTATGACGTCACTTTTACATGCCAGTGAGGCCGGGCATGAGAATATCATCCAGCTGCTACTCGAGAAAGGTGCCAATGTTGAAGCCCGAAGCCGAGGGCGTACGGGGAGCAGCCCATTGATGTTTGCTGCTTCGAATGGAAAAGAGAACGCTGTTCGGCTGCTACTCAAGGCAGGTGTAGATATTCACGCGAAGGATTTAAGGGGTAAGACATCACTAATTCGTGCTGTTGAGAGTGGGCGTGAGGCTATCGTCCGGCTGCTACTCACAGAGGGTGCAGATATCGAAGCGAAGGATAAAAGGGGTCAGACTTCACTAATTCATGCTGTTGAGAGTGGGCGTAAGGCTATCGTCCGGCTGCTACTCACGGAGGGTGCAGATATCGAAGCGAAGGATGACGGCGGTAGGACGCCGTTGACGCATGCTACAACGATGGGGCAAAATGCTATCGTCCGGCTGCTACTCGCAGAGGGTGCAGATATTCTAGCGAAGGATAATGAGGGTCAGACGTCGCTTGATTACGTTGGTGATTCTATCCACGACGATGTTCTACTGCTGCTACATCAAAAGGTTGGACATATCACGGCAACAGATTGTCAGTGCCGGACGCCGCAAACGTGTGCTGTTGAGCATGAACAGCTTGATATCGTGCGGCTGCTGCCGTAAATGGGAAGCAGACAGCTTCGTCCGCTCAGTAATGCCGGCTCAACAGGCGGGCCTAGAATCAACACACTGCCGGTAATCCACTTTCTAATACTTAGCTAGCTTGGACTCTTCTTTTCGCAGCTAGAAATGGTCTTTTCCTTTTCGCGCAAGGATCTTCAGCGCTTTCGTTTCCGTCATCCTCGGGCTCAAAACAACAATCTACTAAATCTCTGCTCCCTTTATCTGTATTCTTCGATCCCGTGTTTCGAAAATTTTGTTCCTCTTTTTGCTCGTCGCAGATCAGTATACGATTGGCTCATGGAAACAATTGTCTCACTCTGTCTTGCCAAACTGCCAGAAGAAGCCGTAGCTTTTGTAAACTCAGCAGATGCATGATGCTCGCAATAGGTTTCGTCCAAGAGTTGTAATAATATTGATGACAAACTCCTGCGTTCTCAGAGCGTCATTGTAGTCAGGGTCATTTTCAGCCTCGTCGTGCGCTGTTTCGGCGGCCACTCCTGCTACAATCACAGGCGACGTGGTAGAGCTACCCAATTAGTAGAGTGATGTCTTTGGATACGAATTCATTCTTGTTGACGCAAGATACTGGGTCAAACTTGGTCATGTCTGCCAACACCTTTCGCGCCCTAGAGTAAACCTCTTTCTGCTTCTCGAGCCTGTCGAGGGCGGCGCGATGCCGGACCAGCGACATAACCAGCGCAATGTACATCTTCCACAGTAGTACCGACTCCTTAGCTCCTCACCAGTACGACCAATGAGGAATTTTTGGCTGATGGATTGGCTATGTACGCACGCATATGCTTCTCACTCTACTGTGGTGCGGGAGTGGCCGAGGCGGTACAGACGCAGCCTTGGCCAGAAATGCTCGTAATAGGTGGCGCATTGCAAGTCGCTTCTGGAGTAAAGGATACAATGCTCGACGTAGTCGTGGGACGATCTACTACCTCGGCTTTGACGAGGACCGGAATAATCTGGCCCGTCTGCAGCCCAAACTTTCTATGATTCAGTACGCTCAGCAGGCTAGCAATCTCACCCGAGTGACTAGTGACACTGATCCAGGTATTGGCATCGTTGGTAAAGACGTCGTCGAGCACCACCTTGTTGCGAGCCTTTTGACCGTCACTCGTCTCGCCCTCGCCCTGCTTGCCGCGCCACAGCTCATCCTGTTCAGTGAAGCCGGCTTCAAAGGTAAACTGCGGGGCGATGCTGCGAATATACGTCTTGTTCGAGCGGTGGTCGCAGGTGTGGATGGAAATGGACTCGCGGAACAGCTCCTTGATGACGGGCGCAAAGGGGCGCGCGGCGGGCAGGGCGAGGCCGGCAAAGGTGCCCTGGGCGGTCTGGACGCAGCGGGTGAGGGGCGAGCTGTAGTACGATTCAAAGAAGGGCATGCCGTGCTCCTGGAAGCGCGTCTCGTAAAAGGCGCTGGCCTTGGAGGCTTCGGCGAGGCCTTGCGGGGTGAGCTTGGGGTCGGCCCAGGTGGAGGTGCCGTTGCCGTCGAGCTCGGCCCAGTAGCACTGCGGATCGTCAGTGTCTGAAAGAAGGAGGGGATTGAGAGGAAGAAGGTCCGTACGTTCCAGGCGGGGGTCCCGTAGTAGCTCTCGGCGGCGTTGTGGTAGCCCTGGCCGTGGCGGCCCATGACGAGGACTTTGAACCTCACGCCGCTGTCCTTGTGGCAGTTGTTGTTGAGATAAGCGACCCAGCGAGCAAAGCGCTGCCACTGCGTCTTGGACCCATCGCTGTCGTAGCTCTTGTCGGTAGGATACGACCTCTCAATGAGACCGAGGTTATGCTCTGCCTGTCTCATGTCAGTCTTACACGGCACAGAGGAGGTGGCCAAGACGGCGCATCGGTAGCTCACGTAGTCAAACTTGGAGGAGTCGGTGGCGGGGTCATCCTGAAGGAAATAGCCAGGAACAGAAGAGTAGTTGATGGTCTTGCCCTCGGCCTCGGGCCATTTGGCGACAGCGGCCGGGGTCAAGGCGAGCAGGGTGTGGAGGTGGGCAATCTTCATCTCGCCGGTCGCGTCGTCGCTGGGAACGAGATGATCGGGGCCTCTGGCGAGCGCGGCAAGGGGGTATAAGTAGCCGCATGGCAAAAGAAGGAAAAGGAATCGAGGAAGACCCAGCATGGTGCTGAATTTGATGCTGATTGAGTCGACTAGTTATGACCATGAGTTACTGTCTGCGCGGGTAACTATTAATGGCGTCGTTAGTCGCTGTTAATGCACCACAGTGCGGTCGAACGTGTGCTGTAAGTGTGTTGGGATTGGTGGGACATTTCGGGGACGATAGAGGACAGTTATTGTTCAGCCGGAGTGACTAATGATGCAGAATTTTATTGCTGATGAGGAAAAGTTAATTCTTTCTGAACCTTTCTCCACGTGCGATGATCAACTTTGCTACTACGGATTACTAGGTAAATAGTTATCTAGATGTCGACTTTATTAATCCGTAGATTGCCAGGCTATAAAACTACACTCCCCACTGTAGGTACCTACACTCCCCACTGTACCAACTGTTCGTCCCCTGTAGCCCCTGCCGCCCGCCACTGCTTGGCGGCTGAAGGCGTGTCAGGGGCGAACAAGGCGTTACGCCTGTGAGATTATGGTTTATCAATAACAGACACTTTTTTCTACTAATGTTCTATACCCTGTCATGTGCATAGCAATGATAACCAACAGCGTGATTGAGCCGAGAGCTCCATGTACTTGTAGCAGCCAGACCCCGCTAGTTTACAAGGCGGGCAGGTTCCAAGTGCGCTGTAAGCCTGTAACCACCCGCTAAACCGCGTGAACCCCCCTATGACGTAGCTTCAACCGCTATCATTACAGGCCATCAGGACCCTGGCAGATGAGGCCAGAGTGGGGCCAATTTCGACCGCGGGTTGTAACTTGTCCCTCAGGGAGTCGAGGTCATCGAGTCGCAGGCAGCCCTTGACATGACCACTTCAGAAGCTACATGTCTGTATTTCATCGCCTCTTCGTATTTGCCATTGTGTGAGGTTCCAGATAACTCTAATTCGTCGAATTGACTTGGTGGACGACCCTCTATCGCCGGACCATCGAATTTTACCTGGGAGCTTCCTTGCTGCCCCTCCACACCCTATCCCACCATGAGTGCGCCAAATACCATCCCACCTCCTGGAGAGCCTGCGCCTGAGCTCCTCGACGGCCGAATCTGGGTCGATGGCTGTTTTGATTTCTTCCACCACGGTACGTACTCCCCGTACACATCTCATCTCGGCTCACAGCATGCCGCCGTGACGGCCGCATCTCTAACCGCACCCGCCGCCCAGGCCACGCCGGCGCCATGGTCCAGGCCCGCCAGCTCGGCCATGAGCTCTACTGCGGCGTCCACTCCGACGAGGACATCATGGCCAACAAGGGCCCGACCGTCATGAACCTCCGCGAGCGCCTCGCCGCCACCGACGCCTGCCGCTGGGTCACCCGCTCCGTCGGCCACGCCCCCTACGTCACTGAGCTGCCCTACATCTCCCACTTTGGCTGCAAGTACGTCGTCCACGGCGACGACATCACCTCAGACAGCGACGGTAACGACTGTTACCGCTTTGTCAAGGAGGCTGGGCGCTTCAAGGTCGTCAAGCGCTCCCCGGGCATCTCCACCACCGATCTCGTCGGCCGCATGCTGCTCTGCACCCGCACCCACTTTATCAAGTCCCTCGAGAATGTCCTGGCCGGCACCGAGGGCAGCGGCACAGATGAGGAGCGCATGGCTGCCGCCAAGGCCATGAATGAAAGACTGGCGCTGTATGCGACTGACGAGACGGCTAAAGCGCCTGGCGTCGAGATTTGGTTCTGGCGCGCCTCGCTCGAGGCCAAATCCGAGGAGACGGCCCGCGAAAAGGGACAGTTTAGCCGATTTCTCGAGGGGCCTGGTCCCCAGCCTGGCCAGCGTATTGTCTATGTCGACGGTGGCTACGATTTGTTTTCGAGCGGTCATATCGAATTTCTGCGCAACGTTCTGCTAGAAGAGGACAAACTCGCCAAGGAGACGGACTGGTTCACCGAGGCGGCTGCCACCAAGCGCAAGCAAGCCACTGGCAAAGACTACGGACCGGCATATGTCGTTGTCGGCGTCCATGACGATAATGTCATCAACTCTTGGAAGGGCGTCAACTATCCCATCATGAATATCTACGAACGCGGGCTATGCGTTTTGCAATGCAAAGTAGGCTTACCCCCCTCCCTCTTCCGCAGCGTTACTTTGGCATGCTAACAATCCCAGTACATCAACGCCGTCGTTTTCGGCGCCCCTTTTACTCCCACAGAGCCCTACCTCACCAATCTGCCCTGGGGCACGCCCAGCGCCGTCTACCACGGCCCGACCAAGTTTATGCCGCTCACCTACGACCCCTACACGGCGCCCAAGGCGCTCGGCATCTACCGCCAAGTTGGGGCGCACGAGTTTGCCGACGTCAACGCCGGCCAAATCGTCGAACGCATCATGAAGAGCCGCGAAATGTACGAGGCGCGCCAGCGGGCTAAGGGCGTCAAGGCCGCGGGTGAGGCGGCGGCCCGCGAGCGCGAAATTCTCGAAGAGGAGCAAAAGAAGAAGCAAGCGGAGCGAGAAGCTGCAGCAAAGCAGTGAATACGGTTCATAGTGAGATTGATTTTCATTTCTCTTCTTTTTTAGTTTATAAAAGTTTTTCTGGCATAGCATTTTAATAGATCAACATATTTACAGTCACAGAATGCGGCCACGACGAGGTTTCATCAGTATATTGCGTTTGATTCGCGAACAACACAGCTTGTGTGCATTGCGAATTTAAATTATAATCAAAGGCTAAGTCAGAGTCCTGCCAATCTTGGGCAGATATGAATGGGTGAGTTGGGCCAAGAACCCGGCTAAAGATATCAGGTTTTTTTTTTTTCTTTTTTTTTCTTTTTTGGTGTCGTCAATTCGTAGTCGCAAGGCAACGCTTCTCCCGTCCCTTCCCACTTTCCGACCACCAGAGGGCTCAGTCGGTGCCGCCCGAGGCGACAAGCGCGTTGGCCGTGGGCGGGGTGCTGTCGACTTGGATGCCGCCGCGCTTGGGGTGAAAGCTGTCATGGAACGGCAGGCACCAGCCGCCCTCGTGCTCGGGGGTGCCGACCCAGGTGCGCAGCAGGTGGCGCGGGGGCTTGGGTGGCAGGGCGTCGACAAAGGCGGTGCGGGAGTGGAAGGTCTGGCAGCACGAGACGAACTGCATGTCGCCGACGTCGCAGGCGTACTCGAAG
The DNA here is from genome assembly GCA_038367545.1 of Beauveria asiatica. Classification (NCBI taxonomy): domain Eukaryota; kingdom Fungi; phylum Ascomycota; class Sordariomycetes; order Hypocreales; family Cordycipitaceae; genus Beauveria; species Beauveria asiatica. The sequence goes on along the minus strand of JAAHCF010000108.1, from coordinate 499 downwards.
CCGTGGCGCGCGCACGTCGCCTCGAGGACGTCCATGGCCTCGATCTGCGCGGGGGAGAGGGCGGGAATGAGGCCGGCGTCGCTGTAGCGGGTGAGGGACTTGACAAAGTAGGGGTCCCATCTGGCAAAAGGAGTGTTATTAGTGTCGGATGCATGAGGTAACGGTTGAGTGAGCGAGGAAACGCAAAGAAGGGGAAGCTTACTTGACATAGATGCGCTCTTGGCCACCGGGCTCGAGGTAAAAGACGGGGACCTTGATCCACGGCTCCTGGCCGGCTGTGATTTCGCCTTTGCGGTCAAAGTACCAGATGGGCGAGGCCAGCAGCCTGGCGACGTCGGGACGCTCCTTGATGAGGGCGTTCCAGACGGTGTGCGCCGACGCGCAGCCCGACAAGCCGCCCGTCTCGCCCGGGGCGCAGAACAAGAGACCGACAATGTCGGCCTCGTCGGTGTGGAAGAGCTGACTATGAAGAGTATGTTAGCCTTTTTTTTTTTTTTTT